>ML778351.1:278043-335210 GCA_009831015.1 Picea engelmannii
CGTTGTGTGATCCTTGCTTCTGACCTCATTGTTAGACGTAAAGCAAGATGAGTTATGCTTCTGACCTAGTTGTTAGACGTAAAGCATAACGCCGATGATTCCTCGCTTCTGACCTCTTTGTTAGACGTAAAGCTAGATGTTGATGTGTTCCTTGCTTCTGACCTAGTTGTTAGACGTAAAGCAATATGAGTCATTCTTCTGACCTAGTTGTTAGACGTAAAGCATGACGCTGTGATTCCTCGCTTCTGACCTAGTTATTAGACGTAAAGCGAGATGATGATATTACTTGCTTCTGACCTAGTTGTTAGACGTAAAGCAAGATGTGACTGACATTGAGCTACCAGCTTAACCGCTGTGACATTGAGCTAGTGTAGTATTGTGATGATGTATCATTTTTACTGATACATGTTTGATTCAGATGATGATAACATTCTTTTGAGAATGATGATGTTGCTGATGAAGAAAGCTTCCGATGACTCGTAAATGTGCTAGACAATTGTTCAAAATGATATTGACGATACTTTCCTCTAGATGCCACTGATGATGCAGAACTCTCTCACCTGATGCTGATGAAGAATACCCTTCTTGTTAAGGGGGAGTGTTAAAATAATGTAACTGCGAAGAGAATTATTATTATTATTTTGTTATTGGATTAAATCTCCATTGTGGATTAATCATGTCATTATTATTATTGGATTAAATCCCCATTGAGGATCAATCATGTCATTATTATTATTATTATTATTGGATTAATCCCCATTGAGGATTAATCATGTCGGTAATTGTATAAGGACCAAATCCCCTTTTGTGGATTGGTCATCAGACAATTACAAAGTGCAGAATAAGAAATTGGCCCCAACAGTTATAATGGAAGGGCCAAAATTAATTAAAAGTGGGTTTACCCACCCAGTGTGAGAGGTCGGCCCTGCCAGATGGTGACTCTTCACATGTGATAGATTGATATAAATAAGAGGCTAGCGCCTCACTTCTAAGACACACTTCACTTGCTCATTCTCTTATAAGGAAAGCTGCAATTACAAGTTGGAGAGAGGAGAAGAAGGGTGGCACATCTCTTGAGAAGGAATTTTTCTGTATTGGTTGAGTTATCTCTTGAACATTGTATAAGCTATTTATGATAAGGAAGTTTTTGTTGGGTTTTCTTCCCCTAGAGGGTTTCCCAGGATAATGTTGTGTCTCTTGTGGATGTGTATTTCTCAGTGATCTTGTTCTTCTTATGCTCTTATCTTATGAAATGAGAAGAACTATAACAATGGCATAAAACATTAACAGTATGTGTTCTTTCTCCCATCATGAATCATATTTTTGTCATATTTCCATGGTCTACCCAACAATAGATGACAAAAATCCATGGGAATGACATCACCTAATATTTCATCTTTATATCCCCCTATTTTAAATTCAACTAAACATTGTTTAGTGACATTTACCTAATGTCCTTTTTGTAACCACAAAACTCTGTATGGGCTTGGATATACAACAGTTTCCAGCACCATCTTTTCTACCATCTCTGTAGATACGAGATTGTTTGTGCTACCACTGTCCACTATGACTTTGCATACTCTATCCTTAGTTTTGCAAGCAGTCTGAAACAAACTACTTCATTGGGCTGGGTTCTCTGCCTCTTTATTTGGCTTCAAGAGAACTTTCCTCATCATCAAGGATCTTCCACCCTCAACATATTCTGCCTCAACATTCTGTCCTTGAGCTTCGACAATGTGAGTCTCACCACCATCTTTCTTCCTATCTAGACACTCATAGGATTTATGTCTGATCTTTCCACAGACAAAGCATTTTACTTCTCCGCCTCTGCCTCTTCCTCTTCCTCTACATCTAGGAAAAGTATTTCTATCAGCATACTGCCCTCTCTGTGAGCTTCCTCCTCTCTCATGTTGAGTTTGAGGTTTCTTCCCCTCTTCCTTAAATTTCCAACATCTGTCTTGGGAAATAGTATTGCCTCTACTTTGACTTCTACCTCGGCCTCTTTGACCTTTCTTTCAGCTCAGCTTATCTTCAGATTTTAGAGCTATCTGATAAGAATCTTCCACATTTTGAATGGTCATCATGCTCATCTCATCTTGAATGTCATATCGCAGACCATTCATGTACCTGGCAACCTTTTCATCATCACTCTCCCGATGACCTGCTCTAATGTTTATCCCGTAGAATTCTTCAGTGTATTCTTTCACTGACATTATCTTCTAACTCAAATTATGCATCCTCCAAAACAAAGTGATTTGATAATCCTTGGGTATGAATTTGGCTTTCATCTTTGCAACCATTCTATCCTAACTCTTGATTTTCTGCTTACCTTTGCAGCGTCTGTCAGCCTGCAGTTCATTCCACCATAGTGTTGCATGTTCTTTAAGTCTAGTAACAACATGCTTTACTTTCTTTTCTTCCTCGAAATCCTCATAGTCGAAGTATTTGTCTAGAGCTCTAATCCAGTGTAGAATATCTTCAACATCCAAGTTTCCCTCATACACTAGAATGTTTATTTTTTCTCTGGAAGCTATCCTTACAATAGCCCTGAATAGGCGTTCATCTGCACCATCTTCGATTGCTACTTCTTCTGCTTCGTGTCCATCTTCATTTTCAGTTTCAGCCTCACCGATATCCTCAGTGTCGACTGTGCGCCTCTGTGCTGTCTCCATGGCATCAAGCCTGACACGTAATTTGCACATTTCTATTTCTCTTGTTGGATCAACCATTAGCATTGGCCTGTCTCTTCTTCTCGGTGGCATGGCTATAAAATGTTCCCCTATTCTCTCTACTACAGAAAGAAAAGAACTTGTTTTGAGCTTTGATACCACAACTGACCCAGACCCCCTGCCCTTGGGCCGAGATCCACATAGGATCATTCTAATTCTCCTCTGAGTCAGATTGACTCTTCAAATTCCCTATGGGAAATTCTCACACACACACAAGAGTGTATCCACAGTTCCTTCCTGAAAAACCCTCCCTGTCCAACTTAGCTCTAGGTGTGAGCCTTACACTTCCATACGACCACGACCTAGTCCTTACAAAAATGCCTTTCGCAACTCGCATGTTCGCAGGTCAAAGACCCTCGACTTTTTTTCACCAAACGCCGATACCCAACATGCAATGGGATATGGCCCCTCCTTGTTAGTTCCCTCCATGCATAACCGTCAGCTAGAGCTAAGCACTAACCTCACTCATAACTCACGAGTTCGTGAGTTGAAGGGTTGAACCTCCGGGCCCTTCTTTTACGAAACTCTGAGACATGAAAGTCAGAGAAGATTTGACTTCTACAACACTTCTCGCAGCTCGCAACTTCGTGAGTTGGTTTGTTGAGCCTTTGTGCTCCTTTCTTACGAGAAACTAAAGCATGAGAAGTCAACAGGGTGTTGACCCCCTCCCAGGCGACGAGTGTCCACCTGTCAACCACACGGTCCCCACTTGATGGATGCGCCACATGTTCGCCCAAGACCTCTGCCCTTTCCCTTTGCAACTTCTGCAGTCGAAACTAATTCCTCCCAACCTCCGAAACCCCAATATGTGATATAGCGAAGAGGTTTCGATCCAATGGTTATTCCCACTTCTCGCTACTCGGGAGTTCGTGCAACCAAATGATTTGGGCTGCCCTCTGAAATCACGAACCTGGAACTCTCTCACGAAGAGAAACAATTGAAACTCATTCTTCTCCTCTCTCAAACTTCATATGCTTAACATGAAATCACACATTCAACACAACATTGAAACAAATGCATAAACAAAGAGAATAAAACAACTGTAAGCATACCATTCAACATATGTAAACAGTAAACATCATAACACCATGAAATCTGAGTTAAATCTTCATATATTAACTCAAATACTCTTGTACATGGGTTCTTCTCTACAACTCTCTGCTACATCTCTCTTCTTCTGTTTTGTGCTAATGATACAATAAAAATACCATGATACAAGGGTGAGGGTGTCTATTTCCGTTTTCCCTCCTACTCTCTAAACTGTCTAATATCTTAATTCAAATCTACCTACTTTCATTAACAGACTTAAGTGCCTATTACAATTTGACAGATGGGAGTAATCCCTCAGATCTATTTACATGTCCTAGGTATAAATGCAAAGTACGCCTTCTTCCTAACTATTACATTAATGTTTTTAAGTTCAAAATTCAAAACAATTCTTATGAAAATGTGCCCCTTTTATTCATCCGCGCGTTTGGTTGTTTTCTTTGGCTAGGCGCATGATTTGGCTTTGGTTCAATCCTCCTACATCACGATGTGAGGAGGACCAATGTTTCTATAAGAAGGAAAAATGAAAGGATCCCCTAGAGAAGGGTTGCTTGATTGGTCGTTTTAGGAACTGACACCATAAAAGACAGATCCAACCTAGAGTTTGGTAGGTAAAATAAACAAGACACGCTAAAAATATAGTAAGAAAGAAATCAAACAAAACCTTCTCACAATGAGAACACTAGTTGGTGATGAAATCCAACATCACGGGAACAAAGTAAGAAGTTCTTGAGATAGAGCAGGTGGAAAAGTTACGTTGCGACCTTTTTAACATAGTTACACCCTGGTGCAATATCCCACACATAAAAATGGGTATACCCTCCAAGGAGCCCGAGTGCATTTGGCCAATGTCGATTCTAGGTACCGTGAAGACTTGCCCCTCCACAATCACCTTATATAAAGACCCTAAAGATATAGGCTACTAAGATTACCAATTACGACAATGATGCCCAGGGAAACAGTCGATAGTCCGATTCACATGCAAAGGCAGGGTATCTAGTTCGAAATCAATTTGAGAATGTCCCCACAAGATTTTCTTCTCAAGTGACCCCCAATAATACGCGCAATCCCTACACATTAAGAACGACAAATCAAGGTGAGTAACTCTTCCAGTCCTAGTGCGACCTCATGATTGACCCTTGTGTTAGAAGGGCTTCCCAGGACAAAATGTAATAAGTGGATTTACCGCTCCCTATCACAAGATTCTATGTTTGTTTGATATCTTTGGAAAGTTATCCTTTCAACCTATTCAAAAGCCCTACACCTTTAACTAATGTAGGTTTTCTACCATAAAATATAAAAATGTCTAATAAATTTTTATAAGCTCTTTATTTTAAGGATGTTGTTTAATCAAGAGGAAAATGGCATGGACTAAATGATGTTTTGACGGACTCTAAACAATGTAAAAAAATGAGAATGCAAATATTTCACTTCGATGAAAGCTATATTACGAGAAGGAGAAAACGTTTATCATCCCAGATGCACAATGTCTCTAAATTTTGTTAAACTCATCAATATCAAGATCCTCAAGAAATGATCCAAAGAGACTTTACACCAATACACGATTAATAATTCAAGACAAAAAATGCCAAAAACCATGTGATTTTGCTATTTCAAATGCAAAGATTCCCCCAATCTAATGCAAATAAATAAATTCAGTTTTTTATATTCATAGCTAGCTAAAAGAAGATTCAAAGCTATCTAGAAGACTGTAATCAAACCCAACAAATCAACCCAAAACCATATCTAATATCTGGACAAGAAAAACCATCAAAAATCAATTTGTTTCACAATTGTCGCAGGTTGTAGACTAACATAGCACAACGATCCTTGATCGTCACAGGCTAGAGAAAAAATACAGTGCAACGATGTTGCACTGTGTCAAAAGGTAGGGTGCGTTGATCCTATATCATTGCATTGTGTCTCAAACTAGGGTGCGGCGATCAAAAGAAAAATGGAAAAAATAAAAAGAAAGAAAGTTTTTCCAGTGAAGTTTGACAGCCAGAGAGTTCATCTGGATCTCCGAGTGACTCAGAAAACATAACCCAAGAAATCAAAGAAAGAAAGAAAGACAAACTAGGAAACAAATCCATTCCCCAATATGGTTTCCAATTTTTTTATCACACATATCGATAAGTGCAGACACAAACATATATCCCTAGTTTCACCCTGAAACTAGAACAAAATAGGACAGAATATAAAACTTTCCTTAAGTTTTAATTATCAAGAATACTAGCTAACAACGATAAATAACATACCTTTTAAACGTCGTTTGTCCTTGTTAGTGTCATCCTCGCTCTATCAGAAGGCTTATGGGATGATGAACCTATAAAAATACACAAGCCAACGAAATGAAATAAATAATGTATACTCAACAAAACCTATGTATGTGATCTAGGAGTCAAACAATAAAATAAGAACAATTTTATGGGAAAGAAATATATTACTGTATTAAAAATATTAAAAGGAGAATACAACCATTGCCTTGATTTTGTAAGGTCCCTTCCAACAGTTCCTTTTTTCCCACACACTTCTGCTCCACTGATTCTGAGATCAAGAATCTATCTTGACAAAGCAAAGCTCAAATCCAACATACAAGCTCCAAAAAATGCAAGCTACAAAACTCAAGAACTTTCCAACTCCAAAAGCTAGCCAACTCAATCCAACTTTCCCCATGAGAACTCCTCTCCTTTTATAGGATCAAAAGGATAGGGTGAGGAGGTTAGGATGATAACAAGAGACTAGGGATGCAACTCAGATCCAAATCGATCAAAGGCCACCTCACCCTCGAATCTTCTATTCTAGAACTTTTGAGAAATTCCTCTTTTTCCTTCGTACGCAAATCATCACACCGTTAACACTTAGAAAGATGCGATGATGTCGTGGGCCACTATGGTGCAACCTATGATAATCATAGATCATCACACCCTTGACACTATGAAATGTGCGACGATCCCTTTTTATAATTTTTTTGACAAAGGAAGAGTATAATTTCATCTCTCTGGGAAAACATATCTTCATTCTTCTTGAGGGATTAAGGCAACTGATCCTTCTAATGATAGAGGAGAGGTTTACATAACTAACAGTCATAGGGGTGAAAAAATAATGTGTAATAGTGGGAGTTAATGATGTCCCCATGGAAAAGTGATTTAGTTATGAGTCAGGTTTTTAAAGTCATGTGTTAAGTTATTTTAATTTTTAAATTATCAAAACCTTGCTCCCTCGAAAATTGTTGCTCACTACTAAAATTCTAGTTTTCTGTGAAATTGGTGTTCACTGTGAAATTTTCTGGTCCACCATTGTCACTTTTCCTTTACCAACACATATGAATCCTGATCAACAACAATAAAATTGGCCTATAATGAGAAGACTAGATCTTAAACATCTTCCCATCATAAAGTTGAAAGGAGTCTATACGTGCTCTCAACAATAACCAGATTCAAAGAAACAAATTGATAGAGCTACTTTGTGATACATTTGTTAATGATTCACACAAAGTCATGATCTTGTGCATTTCTCCAATGGGGACTTAAAATATTCAGTGATATCAAATTTTGTTTGGGGTAAGAGGATTAAAATTTCTTAGTGGATGGATTGAAGAATCAATTGTTTATGAGAATTATAGACATAGCTCAATATATTCAAATAGACTTCGAAAGTGTTAGGGAAAACCCAAATTATACATCTTTGCATTCTTCATGTGGTGTTTCTAGTGTAGTTTTAAAAAATGGCATTGGTTGAGGATGTATACGATAACATGATGAGATACTTGATGGGAAAAGAATAGCAAATTAAATTTGTTGGTAGAGGATTAATCTCCAGAACTTCAAGCAATCTATTAGAGATCATTTCCAGAAAACTAACTAGAATAACAGGGCACCTGCCAACAATAGATGTTTTGTTTCTATTTGGAAACTTATTACAGGAAAGAAGGTTCCAAATATATAAAAATAGAGCATCTTCAGGAAGATGGTAGATTAGAATATCCCTATTCTTAAAAGATATGAAGAAAATTAGTTGATAGTTAAGGAAACACCTCATATTTTCAGAGATCAAAATTCAGTTTACATAAGATCAAGCAAAGGAAGACACGTTGAAACAATTTTGCAGCATCAAAAATCAAGAACAAACATTTCACAGTGAAATACAATACGTTGTGAAATTTCTTGTAGCAATAGTTTTGCAGCGAATTAGTACGCTGCAAAATTGTATTTTCAACCTATCTTCTAAACGACAATCTGGGTTTTTCTCAATTGTTTTGTGGAGAAGCATCATAATTTTATTTACTTTTTGACAAAAAATTAACTTGACCTAGTTTACCAATTGATATAAAATTAAAAAAACATCAGCTACAGGAATTTTGCAGTGAAAGTGCATTGCAAAATTGGACAAATTTCTAGAATACGACTTGGTGGAGCTCTAACGTGGAAAGAATGAACCCAAATTGAGTTGGATTAGGAATTTTCAATATTTTTCTATCAACTCCAATGGTTTTCTCTTCATTTATCAAATTTTTAGTTGGTGAAAAACAATATCCCAGAAAATAGGATCTAGAATTAAATATTATTATGTTTTTTTGTTTCAGATCCTATAATTATGTAACCATTGTTATTTTTGGTAAAACATAATGATTCGAATCCCTTGAGGGAGGAATCAATGATTTGTAATGACATCCTATATATTGTAATGCTAAAAAGAGAAAATGGTCCAATCCATGATCCAAGAGAGGCTCAAGAGAGCTTGAGGGGCAATTTTCCTATATATGCTTATTTGTCAGCTAGAGGGCTTGTGATGTAAATTTTTCTTCCATGGAAGATTCATGGGAGTTATTTATCAGATTGTGTATTCTTTGTTTTCCATTCTAGTCTTTCATATTTCTTGAATATAATGCATATTTTGAATATCAAAGGCTTCCTGTTATTCATAAATCCATGAGAAACAAGGATTTCTTGCATCCTACATGTTAATCATTGTTTTATTTCAAGTATATTGCATTCGTTTTGCAGAGAGGATTCCTACCTGATGGATTTTATATTTTTTTAAGCCCTAATATTGGCTCATTACCCCTTAATTGGGCATATTATATTAGTAATGTTATTTTATTTATGTTGGCTTTAGGCCATTAGTTGTAATTATACCTCCTAGTCTCCTATATATACCAAGGAGACATTTTCATTTTGAATCATCTTTTACTTGAACATTTAAGTGGGGTAAAAGGAGGTTTCCCTGTCGAAGAGGATTATTATCTGAAATTATATATTTTTCAAGGCGTTGAGTACTTTTTCTGAGGTTTTTCTATGCTATATTGATATTTGGTTCTTAACATATGGTATCAGAGCTCAAGCTCTTGGGGTTTCGCTGCTACATCTGAGACACCTTGGCATTTTCGCTATAACTTTTTTCTACAATGTTTGAGAAGGAAAGACTTGGAGGATATTTAGTAGATGGATCAAGGTACGTTGGGTTCAAAATTCAGCTCCTGAGGCCTTATACTTTCGGAGATACATCCTGTACAAGATAGGGTTCTTGAATCATCCTAAACTGAGTCATTGCGGAATTTTCGCTATAAAAACTTATCTATAACATTTCAGACCCTAAAATCTGGAGGATATTTACAGAAATTAGTAAATTATCGGTGATAAAACGTTCCTCTTCTAGGTCATCTTAAATTTGTAGATACACCCTATGTAAGATAGGGTATCTGACTAGTCCTATTGACTAGTATCAAGAAGGTGTTCTAGGTAAAACAATCATAAATTCTTCCTAGAGTACCCAAATTGAGTGGGACTCATTTCATTGGATTGTGGACAGTATTTAGTATTTATGGTGTGAGTTTCAGAATTTTATATCAATTATTTTATGTGGGGCAAGCTATACAAGTGAGATCTCCTAGAAAGGATAAAAATTGGCAAGTTGTGGGGAAGTTACCGTAAATTCCACTCAACACATCCAATTTTGATCAGACCTGTCGCATTTCAGAGAATAAATATGAGAGAACTACATAAAAGAAAGTTTCATACCCAAAACGGCCGAAACTTGGGAGATACTGTCTAGCAGAACCGAAAATAGAAGAAATATTGTCTAGCAGAACCACCTTAAAATCAAGGTTCAAAAGTTATACTTGGCCAACATGCCACCAAAAAAGGGAACTTCTACACCAAATAGGCCTCCATAAAATCCTACTTGGACTCTTAATGAAGGTGAAGAAATGTGTAGGGACATAAATGAACAAAAAAATAAGATGGATTCAATGGAAGCTAAGTTGGATACTAAGATAGATTCAATGGAAGCTAAGTTGGATACTAATATGGATGGTTTAAAAGGGGAGATCATGGAAGTATTGAAAAAATTTGTAATAGAGAAGACACTTGAAAGTGAAAATGCATCCCATGAAATTCATGATGAGGACACAAGGAAGGTGAATCAAGAATAGATAAACTCCAACTTTGGTTTGAATACCAACCACGTTCCTAAGATTGATATGAGGAAGTTTGATGGAAAGGACCCAATCACATGGATACTTCAGATGGACCAATTCTTTGATCTCCATAATGTGCCACATACACAAAATGTATGAATTGCTTCTTTATATTTAGAACCTAATCAATTTATATGGCATCGATGGCTTTGTTCTCGCAAATCACTTGTCACTTGGACAATTTTCATGGAAGAAATGATAGCACACTATGAGGATACAAGGAGCAATACCTTTTTTAGCCAATTGATAAATCTCAAGCAAAAGGGTTCAGTTACCGAGCACATTGAGAACTTCCAAAGATTGAATATAAAGCTAACTGATATTCCATATGAGCACTTGATTAATGCATTCATAGGAACCTTAAAGGATAACATTCAACATGAGGTTCACCTTTGGGAACCCAAATCATTTGAGAATGCATTTAAGGTGGCAAGAAATGTTGAAAGTAAAAATATGGCTATGGATACTAGAGCGACCAATCCTAACATCTATAGAGAGAACAATGCTCCTTCTTCTAAAACACCTCAACCTACAAGGTTGATACCTCAACAATTAGAGGAAAGAAAAGCAAAAGGTTTATGCTTTAATTGTGAAAGCAAGTACAGTAAGGGACATAAGTGTGGTGAGAATAAATTATTCTACATAGATTGTGAAGAGGAAGAAGAACAAGAACAAGAACCATCTCAAGATGAAAACATAGAAGAAATTTCATTTGAAGAGATGAATCCCATGATATTGTGTAATGCATTGGTTGGAATTAGCACTCCTCAAACCCTCAAGATCGAAGGATACATCAAAAAGAAAAAAGTAATAGTCCTAATTGATTCTGGCAGTACTCATAATTTCATTCACTATAAATTGGCCAAAGATCTCAATTGCTTTGTATATCCAGTGCCAGAGTTTCAACTAATGATTGCAGATGGAGGAACTATCAATTTCTCAGGAAAATGAAATAAGATCAATCCTACTATGGGGGAATATGTAATGAATAGCCCAATGATTTCTATACCCATGGGTAGTGCAGATGTTATACTAGGAATCCAATGGTTACAATCATTAGGAACAGTGGATTTTAATTTTCAAGAACTTTTCATGAAATTTTCATTGGAAGGAAAAGAAATTGAGTTAAGAAGTATCACAGGCAAACCCGATAAGGTAATAAGCTCTAACGGCATGAAAAAATTATTGAAAAATTGGCATCAAGGCGTTATTGCACAACTATGCTCACTAGATGTTCAAACATCTAAGCCATCTATTACTCAAGAACTCCAAAGGATCATTGATAAGAATTGCAGAGTATTTGAAGATATTCCCAAAGATCTTCTACCCACTTGAAATCATGATCATGAAATTAACCTAATTCCTGGGAGTGTTCCTCCAAACATTAGGCCATGCAGATACCCTTACGCCCAGAAGAGTGAAATTGAGTGCATGGTTGAAGAAATGTTAGAGGATGGCATTATTAGACCTAGCCATAGTTCTTACTCTGCACCAGTGGTAATGGTATTCAAGAAAGATATCTCATGGCGTATGTGTCCAAATTATAGAGAGCTCAACAAGATCACTATTAAAGTTAAGTTTCTCATTCCTGTCATTGATGAATTGTTAGATGAACTACATGGAACAATCTATTTCACAAAATTGGATCTCCGTTCAGGGTATCATCAGATCAAAATGAAGGAAGAATATATCCCAAAAACAACATTCCAAACTCATGAAGGCCATTATGAAATTTTGGTCATGCCTTTTGGCCTTACAAATGCACCTTCCACATTCCAAGGGTTGATGAATTTCATTTTCAAGCCCTTCCTTTGAAAATTTTTGTTAGTATTTTTTGATGATATACTAATCTATAGAAAGTCTTGGGAGGATCATGCACGACATGTTGACAAGGTGCTACAACTACTAAAGGAGCAACAACTATATGCCAAACCATGAAAATGTTTCTTTGGAGTAAAGGAGGTAGAGTATTTGGGTCATATTGTATCTCATGAAGGTGTCAAGGTAGACCCTAACATGATTAAGGACATGATGGACTGGCCGATTCCCAAAATGTTAAAGAATCTTAGAGAATTTTTGGGTTTGACAGGTTACTATTGCAAGTTTGTTTGGAACTATGGAGTAATAAAAACACCTTTAATGAAACTAACTAAGAAGGATGCATTTTCATGGACTCCAGAGGCAACTAAAGCTTTTGAAGAAATTAAAGAGGTGATGTGTAAATCTCCTGCATTGACCACTCCAAACTTCACAAAAACCTTTATTATGGAATGTGATGCCTCAGGCAATGGAATTGGTGCTGTCCTAATGGAAGAAGGAAGGCCCCTGGCTTTTGAAAGTTGACCACTCAAGGGAAAGGACTTACACAAACCCATTTATGAGAAGGAAATGATGACAATACTACATGCATTGAAGAAATGGCATCCTTACCTAATAGGTAGGCACGTCAAGGTCAAAACAGATCATGATAGTCTTAAATACTTCTTGGAACAAAGACTATCTTTAGAAGAACAACAAAAATGGGTAACCAAGATATTGGGTTATGATTTTGAAATCATCTGTAAAAAGGGGAAGGAAAATTTTGTGGCAGATGCACTCTCAAGAAAGGATGAATATGTTGAGGCCTTTCTCTGTGCTATCTCGATCATCCAACCTGATTGGATAATAGAAGCAAGGGATGAATGGAAGAATGACGAAAAAGTGTGGACTCTCATTCAAAGGTTTCAATAGGATTCCAGTGCATCAGATACATTTACATGGAAAAATGATTCACTATGGTACAAATATCGCTTATATTTATGTAATAACTCCCAACTCAAACAAAAGGTACTATTGGAATTGCACACCTCTCCAGTAGGAGGGCACTTGAGATTTTTGAAAACCTACCATAGAGTCAAGAAGGATTTTTTTGGGGATGGCCTTAAAACTAATGTTCAAAGGTTTGTGGAAGAATGTTTGGTTTGCCAACAAAATAAGGTGGAAATAATTAAGACCCCAGGTCTTTTACAACCATTATCCATCCCAAGTCAGCACTAGGAGGAGGTTTCCATGGATTCCATCATAGGGTTACCAAAGTCTGAAGGAAAGAGTGTCATCATGGTGATTGTTGATAGACTGACCAAGTACGCACACTTTTTTGGACTCTCTCATCCCTTCAAAGCTAGTACAGTTGCCACCGCATTCATGGAGACAGTTCAAAAGCTACATGGAAGCCCAAAGATTATTGTAAGTGACAGAGATCCCATCTTCACTGGACATTTTTGGATGGAATTATTTTCTTGTTTGGGCACTCAATTGGCTCATAGCTCATCCTATCATCGTCAATCTGATGGGAAAATTGAGATAGTGAACAAATGTCTGGAAGGCTACCTTCGTTTCTTTGTCTCTGATAAACAAACACAATGGTTCAAATGGTTACCCTTGGCAGAATGGTGATATAACACTTCCTTTCATACTGCAACAAAAATGAAACCATTTATGGCACTTTATGGATACCACCCTCCTTCCATCACCTATTCTCTAAAAGAAAAATCTAAGGTTCAAGTACTGGAGGATCACATCGAGAATCAACAACAAGTTCTCCAAATCTTAAAGGACAACCTAACTATAGCACAAAATCGCATGAAACAATAAGAAGATCAACATCGTAGTGAAAGAATTTTTGAAGTAGGGGATTGGGTGTTTTTAATACTACAACCATACAAACAGATGTCTCTCAAGCAAGCCAAGAAGGATAATAAATTATCACCAAAGTACTATGGCCCTTATAAGGTGTTGAAAAATATTGGTACTATGGAAAACAAATTGGAGTTGCCTGCATCTTCATGAGTACACCCAGTTTTCCATGTTTCATGCTTAAATAAGGTTATAGGAAACAAGATCCCAGTTCAAACTATATTGTCAGAACTTGACGAGGAAGGAAAAATGATATTGGAGCCTGAAGCCATCACTGACACAAGAATTCGCCAGTTGAGGAATCGATCCATTTCAGAGTATCTCATTAAATGGAGGAAACTATCGGCTGAAGATTCCACTTGGGAAGATGAGTCTTTTATACAGAAGCATCTAGAGTTACTCAAGAATTGCAGACAACACTTGTCTCAAGGGGAGGGGCATGTTAATCCCTAATATTGGCTCATTACCCCTTAATTGGGGCATATTACATTAGTAATGTTATTTTATTTATGTTGGCTTTAGGCCATTAGTTGTAATTATACCTACTAGTATCCTATATATACCAAGGAGACATTTTCATTTTGAATCATCCTGTACTTGAACATTTAAGTGGGGTAAAAGGAGGTTTCCCCCTCGAAGAGGCTTATTATATGAAATTATCTCTTTTTCAAGGCGTTGAGTTATTTTTGTTGGTAAATGTTTAACAAACAACATATGCTTGTCATTGATGGCAAGTACAGAAACAAAGATGGCATGAGTACAAGAAGAAGTATCAGAAGTATTTTAGGAAGACACTACAGAGAAAGATCTATAAGTTTAGAAAATATAGTGTAGAGGATTGTTGGCAGGTTTAACAAGCAAACTGAGCTTGTCATTGATAGCAGGATCATACTCTGCATTGATGGAAAAATAGGAACAAGGTAAGCTTAGGAGGAATTAGCGCAGAGGCGAATGAAGTGCATAGGTGTGCACAAGGGATGAGGTTAACTCATTGCCAAAGCTCAAGAGAGATAGCGTACTCAGGATCTCAAGCGGATCAAACGTCGAGGCCTTTGACACTTAGAAATTTTTTCTAAGTAAGGAGGATGCGTAAGCTCAGGTAGAGAAGCGACATTGATCATTGGATCCCATTCAAAATTCCCAATGACTTTCAGATCTAAATCCAAAAAGGAGGAGCGCAAAGATGGAGGAATGATCTTTGGCGTTAGATCCGAGCGCAGGGTCCGACCATCGTTGGATCAGGAAGAACCTACATGTTCTTTAAAGTGAAAGATCAAAGCGATGGTCCAACTCCATTTCAAAGTTTTGGCTATCAGGGTTTCAGATACCGAAAGTTGGAGTGTCGAAACACTTTGCAACAAGAATGCAGAAATTGCGATATGCGAAATCGCGATATGATTTGAGTTGTTGAATCAAGATCAGATCTGGACCATTGAATCATAGGACACATGGTGAAAGATCATCATGTCGCTGACTGGAAATTCAAAGGAATGGGGTTCCCTGACCTCTCGAATTCGTGATATGTGAAATCGTGAAACTAATCTGAACCGTTAGATCGAGGCCAAATATGGACCGTTGATAAGGCATAACGAAGGCTCCTGGTGTTGTGAAGTCTCGATAAAATCTTGACAATTGATCCAGGAGGGATGTGTGGTAGACGATTAGAGCATGTCAAAGACTCCATTTCAGAGTTTCACCTATCATGACTTGGAGTGATGAGAACCTCCATCATAGGAATCGCGAGATGAGAACTCACGATAAGATCTAGATCGTCAGATCACCAAGGATTATGGACCATTGATCTAAGCTCCATATCAGAGTTTCACCTATCGTGACTTGGAGTGACGAGAACCTCCATCTAATGAACAAAAATATGCGATATCACGATAAGATATGGACCGTCGGATCTATGGAGATTTCAACCGTCGATCAGACTCAATGAAGTTTATAAACTCACGAAATATGAAGCGCCTTTTTGGCACAACCTATGGTCACCACCGGTGGTCACGAGAAGGGAAAGAGACAGTTCAGATAAGCTTTATTTTGGGGTTTTGGGGATCGTGACTTGGAGAGTCGAGATGCCTCATCTCCAGATTCACGAAATGCGAAATTGTGAAAGTGCTTTATGCATAAGTGCGTGGTCTCAGCCGGTGGTCACACCATCGAAGAACTGAAGAGAAGAGTACGTGCAAACAATCTCCTTTTCGACATTTCAAGGATCGTGACTTGGAAAGTTGAGAAACTTAACAACGAAATTAACAAAAAGGAGAAATGCGAAATCGTGAAAAGCACGTTATGAACAAGCGCTTGGTCATAGACATGGTCATATAAAGGAAGGATCTAGTGAAGAAAATATCTATTTCAGAGTTTCAAAACTCATGACATGGAGACTCAAGATGTCTCATTGCAGAATCTATGAATTGTGAAAGTGTGAAACAGTTAAATAACGCAAGAACCCATCAGAGTTAATCCAAGGATGGAGGTGAATTTGAAGGATATTGGAGGGCTATTGTTGCACGTCACAGTGTAACTTCCAGAAACCACTTATGGTTTCTGCCAGAGGACTCAAAGACACTTCGGGGTGATTGATAGAGGAGATGAAGAGTCTCTGGGAATCTTCAAGAGGGATGAAGATGCTCATGGGATCGATTGACAGCTGGATGAGCATTGAATCTTGTAAATAGAAAAGAGAAGGTGAGCTCGACTGTCACAGAGAAGACGAAGAGTCTCAACTGCCAGAGAGGCTGAGGAATATCAACATAACATATAGTGATGCTAAACGAGTGGAAAAATGGCTAGAGAAGATGAAGAGTCACAATGATGATTAGACAGAGAACTCGAGTTGTGGAGGATATCAGTGCGGTGTGAGTATGCAAAGGCATTGTGCGCAATGCATGCACAAGGTGCATAAAAGCTATAAATACACAGTACAGAAAAGACATACAGTTGCTGTTGTTGTTGGAGTTACTGTGGTTTTTGTTGTTTCTATTGTGAGTAATGGAGGTGTAAAGAAGGAGGTGGAGTGCAACAGCTAAAATGCATTGAAGACAAAAGGTGCATTCAAGAGGAATGGTGGATAGAGTACAAAATATAGAAAAACACAAAGAGCAAGGTATGCAGGTAGGATGACAGTGAGACAGACAGAGCAACGAAATCTTGCAGAACAATGATGAGATTGGTAAGTTGTTGTTGAACATTATATCACTATAATAAGTTTCAGTAATTCATATTGATTATCCAGGGTGGTAGGGAGGTGCTAGGGAGGACTGTTGTCCTCATAGATTCAAGTGGGTGCTTGAACATAGGGAGTTGTAGCTTCCATCTGGCTGCAGCCAGAGAAACTAGGGTGGCAGGGTGGTGCAAGGGAGAACTCTTGTTCTCTGTTATACAGGTTGGTGCCTGTATGATTGGAAGTTGGTGCTAGAAACCAGGGAATTGGTGTTTCCTTTTAGTTGGTGCTAGAGAAACCAAGGAGTTGATGCTTCCTTCTAGTTGGTGCTAGAGAAACCAGGGAGTTGGTGCTTCCTTCTAGTGGGTGCTAGAGAATACAGAGAGTTGGTGCTCTCAGGAATTAGCAGCTTGAAAAATTGAGGTTGTAGCCTCATTATGAGTTGGTTCTCATATGTATGATAATGTAAAGACTGTAACTATTAATTATCATATAAAGAAAAAGAGGTTTTTACCCTGTATGGGTTTCCTCAGGAAATATTTGTCTCTGTGTTTCTCATATATGTGACTGATGCTGAATGTGACATTGTTTATTTCCCTGCATTATTGTGATCATCATTGAGTGCCTTGTAAAGATTTTAAAAGAAGCATAATTGTTTAAGCATGATAACAACTGATTCAACCCGCCCCCTCCCCATCTCAGTTGTCCAACACTTTTTCTGAGGTTTTTCTATGCTATATTGATATTTGGTTCTTAACATATTTTTTGTTATTTTCTTCACTCTTCTATCCATCATTATGTAAAAATTTCTCCTAATATGGATCTTTATTTCCTTCAATCCATGGAGAGGTTATGACTTCATGCCCAATGATGAAAGTCATTGATATGCAATTAATTTTCTTCTCTATCCTTTCTTGTAGATTCTGGTTGATCCACCTACCAAACTTGATTTAATTATTCATATTATAATGGGTACTAGGCTTATCCTTATATAATTCTAAGGGTAATTTATAGTGCTAAAATTTTCGGCGTCGTTGTCACGGAAGAATATGAAGAAAATATTCCCTGGGAGAATGACAAAGTATAGTTCTAGCTTTAGATGGTAAACCGGAGATTGCCACATTTAGACTACTCAACCTTCACCTGGAGACTCCACACATTTGAATAACTTGCTTGTGATTCAAATCATGTTACAAGACTCCATTGAATAACGAGCTCGGATATAAAAATGAAAGGAAGACACATGAAGTCCAGGTATCAAGTCATAAGTTTCTTTCATGAACTTATGTTATTTTTTGTCATCTCTTTCTTGTATTTCCCTTCACATGTGAAAAGAATCAACCTATGTTTTGTTTACTCTGATGATCATAAACCTTCATTTATATATCCCTCCTTAGGAGAAAAAGGTCTACCTTCTCCTTGCATTATAGATGTTGACCCTATTCCTTCATTTGAAACACATGAGAAATATATATGCGCATATATCATAAACCTGGCCATTCTTGTCATTATGTAAATAATAGAGTTGATTCATTACCTTCTACCATTTCTACTGAAGCTTATAATCAACTTGTTGAACCTTACTTTCATCCCACCGAAGTTCATTCTAGAATTAGAGAGAATTTTTTAAACCTTTAAGGATTCCGTCTTTCCTCCATCATTAACCTCCCAATTTTTTTGAGTATCTTACTCAGTTTACTAGAGAAGAACATATCAAGGATGAGAAGTAGTTGGGATATTTTCAGAATGTCATTGATAATTTTGAAATTATACATGAGGATATTGTTATGAGGAAATTTTCCAAATATTTAGTTGTAAATTCTACTTTATGGTTTAGAAATATGGAATCTTGTTACATTTATTTGTGGACTGGTTTTCATGGTGTATTGTTTAGATACTAGGGTGAAAACAAATCCTATGATCAATTTATTTCTTAACTTTATGCTTTAAGAAGAGATAAGCATGAGCTTGTTGTGATGTTCAATATAATATTATATAACATTTATCTCAGCATGACTATGGAAATCCACCCTTCTGAAGTTGCTTCCATGGTGCAGTATACAATAACACAACACCGCAATCTAGTTCTACATCTCATGGAGAGAAATTATATGACCTTTGTAGTGTACCTTTTTACACTAGCGAGGTTTCCAAACCTCTCAGTTACCATTCTATACATGAATGATTACATACTTTGTACAGACATTATAAGCAAATGCATTTAACAATATTAGACACACTTAATTCTCAGAGTAAAATATATAAGTTACTGTTACCATTAACCAACCATAGCATTCAACAGTAAATCATTTACACAGTGGAAAACATGATAATATATACAGCACAGTCATGGAAAATGTGATAAAAACATAATTCAGATACTTATCTTTGAATACTGTGGAATTCACCAACCAAGTGTAGGCCTTCCACGAACCTCCCAGCCTTAGACCACACTGTTCATCAGCTCAACAGTGGGTCACCCTCGAGTTGGGACCGAGCTCCAACCCAAGGCAAGGAATCTAGACTCAGGCTAAGGTTACAGGGAAGATAACACATACACCACCACTGGGAAGAAAGCTCTCCCAAGAATCTCCCATGCTCACTGCCCATAGACCCTCATTCCCCACATGCCTGTTCCACCCCAGGAGAGTGCACCTTCTCTGTCACCTAGACAGTCCTTCGGCTACCAGTCTCCCTTACCTTGGGTTACAGGAACATACCGGACCGGAATTCTCCGGGCTCTATGGCAGCTATAGGGTTCCTTCCAGGAGTTCTCTTCTCCCTCTACGCACTCTCTCACCTGGAGGAGTCACTCATAGGTCAACAAGCCTCACGCAGTCCAGTACTGCATGGTCACAACAATCCACGTGAAACACAGACACAGGTTTCCCCAAATCGGTTCAGCAGTCACAGGATGATCTCTCAGTGTTGATTTCGGAACAGGCTCCACGCACAGGCTAGTTCAGCATTTCCCCAAACAACCAAAGGATTCTTCCACTCGAGTTCCACACAGGGATTCTAGTTCAGGAATGTGCTCCTGGGTTTGCCTAGAATAGACACAGACTCACAACTCAGGACATGGGTGTACACGATTTCTTTAGACAAAACACAGGCTTTCTTTTCTGTATCCGGATTACACAAAGGTCTCTTGCAGACTGGCTTTCCCACTCGGCTCTCCCTCAGGGCAGACGGATCGAATGGTTGAGAACCCCCCTCACGGCTTACTGCCTCTGTTTTATTTTCATGCACCAGGGTTGACACTTGTCATCCTGGGAACTGCATGTGTTCCATCTGTACACCTTCCTCCCACCACTTGGGAAATCACGGGTCCTTCCAAAAGGACTTAGGATAAAATAATGTGCACATGGATTTTTAGGAAATAATATTAAAATATTATTCCAGGCCTAAGCCCCTTAGGCTTAGCCCCTAGGCTCATCACTCAGCCCCTTTTCCCACGTTTCAACCCCGGGTTCCTTGCCCACTCTGTGGACACTCAGTCCCCCATCACTCATTCATCATGGTCGGTCTGCACTGGCGGTGTTTACATTTTATTAATTGATCTGCATCCATACAAGTACATCAACAGGCTCCTGGCCTTCAATCCTTAGGCTCCCTAGCCTATCAAAACACATAAGCCTACAGCTTATGAAAAACTTGGCTCACCAGCCTATAGAACATTTTACAATACATTGCATATGTCATGATCTGTAACGGGGCTCGGCCTTGGGGACACTACAATCCCCCTCCCCTTATTTTTTCATTGTCCTCAGTGCAACTTACACTGCCTCTACGTGTGCTTCAAAATTTTCAAAAATATGCAGGTACTCTGCCCGCATAACATCTGCATGCTCCCATGTCGCGTCCTCAGGACCGTACAAGGTCCACTGGACCTTTACAAGCTCTATAGCTCGATTCCAGAGCTGTTTGCTTTTCCTGTCCAATATGCATACATGATGCACTTGCAGGACACCTTCTGGTTCCACCTCGATCACAGTCCAATCAATAACATGATTAGTATCAGGTACATACTTCTTAAGCAGTGAAACATGAAACACATTATGTACAGTCATAGATGCAGGGAATGCATGCATGTAGGCAACTGGCCCAATCCTTTCTAGGATCTCGAATGGCCCACACAATCGTGCTGCCAACTTGGCGCAACTTCCCAATTTCAGGGAACTCCTGTTAGTTTTTACTTTCAGGAAAACATGGTCACCCACTTTGAATTCTCTATGGGTTCTGTTACTGTCAGCGTAACTTTTCTGCCTGTCCTGGGCAACTTTCAGATTCTGTTTGATTTTTATCATTTGATCTTCCATCTCTCTTAGTAGTTCAGGTCCAACTACTGTTCAGTCAGCTAGATTATCCTAGCTCACTAGAGTGTTGCACCTTCTTCCATAAAGTGCTTCGAATGGGCTCATCTTCAGAGATGCATGATACCCATTATTGTAGGCGAATTCTACCAAATGCAGGTAGTCTTCCCACCTTGATGGTTTATCCATCACATACATTCTCAACATGTTTTCTATTACTCTGTTTACTTTCTCTGTCTATCCATCAGACTCGGGATGATATGATGTACTGAAGTTCATATTCGTTCTGAATCCCTTGAACAGTCCTCTCTAGAAATTCAAAGTGAATTTCGGGTCCCTATAAGACACAATTGTCTTAGGAATTCCATGCAAGCGTGCAACTTCTTTTAAAAAGATATCAGCAACATCTGCTGCTCTGTGGGTGGTTTTCAGTGGAATAAAATGGACAGCTTTAGTAAGCTTGTCCACCACCACCATGATTGAATCATGTTGCTTGCTTGTTCTGGGCAATCCTGTGATAAAATCCATTGTTATCACATCCCATTTCCACTCAGGAATAGGTAAAGGCTGCAACAACCCTGCGGGGAGTCTGTGCTCGGCCTTGACCTTCTGGCATTCCATACATCTAGTGATGTATTCAACAATTTCCTTCTTCATACCTTGCCAAAAATAATGGCTTTTGACTGCTGCCACAGTCTTTTGATATCCAGGATGACCAACATAAGTCACATTATGCATTTCTTTTAGAATCGCCAGCTTCAACTCTTGGTCATTGGGTACATACACTCTATTTTTATACATAAGTAGACCCTCAGTTCCTAAGGTATAACTTTCCTTGGTTTGTGGTTTCTCTTGCTATTGTAGCTTTGGTACAAGTCTTTTGTACTGCAAATCAGCACTTGCAGCCTCCACAATTCTATCTTTCAACTTAGTTCTGTACATGCTAATGGCTGTAGCATGTAATTCATGCACTTTTCTGTTGAGTGCATCAGCCACTTTATTGTCTTTCCCTTTGATATGCTTGATATCAAAGTCATATTCACACAGAAATTCCAGCCATCTAATTTGCCTGGCATTTAAAGTTGGCTGATCAAATAAATACTTCAGACCATTGTGGTCTATTCTCAACTTGAATTTCTTGCCCATGAGGTAATGTCTCCATTTCATCAATGCATGGAAAACTGGTGCCAGCTCTAAATCATGAGTGGCATAATTATTTTCATGCTCTTTCAGCTTTCGGGATTCATAACAAATTACAGATCCCTCTTGGCTGAGAACTCCTCCCAGCCCTTTCTTACACGCATCTGTGCACACTACGTAATCCTTACTTGGATCAGCAATCATTAGGATTGGAGAACTAGTGAGTAGCTGCTTCAATTGCTAGAAGCTGCTCTCGCATTGTTCAGTCCACTGGAACTTCTTCTCCTTCCTTTGCAAGGAAGTGATAGCATGAGCTATCCTTGAAAATCTGGCTATGAACCTCCTATAATAACCTGCCAGACCCATAAAGGATCTAACTTCTGTCACATTTCTTGGCACTGGCCATTCTTGAATGGCCTGTACCTTTTCAGGATCCACAACGATCCCCTCTTCAGAAATAATGTGTCCCAGATAATGGATCTACTTTTGGTAAAATGAGCACTTGCTCATTTTTGCATACAGTTGGTATTCTCTCAACACCTGTAGCACCATTCTCAGGTGTTGTTCATGTTATTCCTCTGTCTTGGAATACACCAAGATATCATCCAATAATACTATGACAAACCTATCCAGATAATTTCTGAACACTCCATTCATTAAGCACATGAAGACAGCAGGTGCGTTGGACAGTCCAAACGAGACCATTGTAAACTCATAATGACCGTACCTTGTTCTGAAGGCAGTCTTGCTGATGTCTTCATCTCTTATCCTCACCTGATGATATCCAGATCGAAGATCTATTTTCGAAAATATTTTCTCATCCTTTAACTGATCAAAAAGATCATCAATCCTTGGCAGAGGATACTTGTTCTTGACAGTGACTTTATTCAACTGCCGAAAGTCAATGCACAGCCTCAATGTTCCATATTTCTTCTTCACAAATAGGACTGGGGCTCCCCACGGTGACATGTTGGGATGAATGTAGCCTTTCTTTAATAGCTCTTCGAGCTGCAGTTGCAACTCTTTCAGCTCTGGTGTGCTCATCCTATAAGGAGCTTTCGAAACTGGAGCTGCTCCAGGCATCAGATTTATAGAAAAATCGATGTCCCTTTTCGGAGGTAGTCCAGGCACTTCCTGAAACACGTCCTCAAACTCTTTGAGCACCCTGTGGTTTTCCAAATTCGAGACCACATCTTGGAATGCTTCTTCCACCTGGGCTGCAAATAATTGACAGCCTTTCCGATAACATTTCTTCAGGTGCATAGCTGAGATTTCCCTCACAGCCACGGCTCTGGGAATTCCTTGGACTATTACCTGATTTCCCTCTTCATTCAGACATGTAAACCTCTTGTTTCGACAATCTAGAAGGGCATGGTGCTGGTCCAACCAGTCCATCCCAATTAAGCAATCATATGAGCTTAAAGGCAGAATGTTCAATTCAGCCTTAATGCTCATTCCTTTCATGTCCACTGAATAGGACTTAACCAATTCAGTGACCTTCCTCTTGGTCCCTGTGGCTAACTGTACTAACCAAGACTTCTTAAGTTTGCTTCTCGTTAGATGTAAACTTTCCACCACTCTAGGATCTACATAACTATGGCTAGCCCCTGAATCAATCAAAATAACAAGTGGTCGGTTGTTGATCATACCTTCCACTTCAATCATGTGTGATTGAAATTTTGCTTGCTTGTTGTCCAGGGCTACGTAGATCCTTGGCATTCTACTTCCCATATCCTTCATTGTTTCAGCTTGATGAACATCATGGACAATTCTTGCTTTGTATTTTCTGTGCGGGCAGTCTCTGTACCTATGATTCTCTTTACAGCCCCAACACTCCATGGTTGGAGGCCTTGGCATCTGCTCACTCCCTTCATCTTTCCTGGGCTCTTTAAAAGATGACTGTCCCCAAGGACTGTTTCTGAAAAAGGAAGGCTTACTTCCCTTCTGCCTCTGTTCCTTCTTAAACCTCTTCTGGTCATCCCAAGCCTTCCGAAAGGTAGGCTTTTCCCTTTGCTGTTCATATAGGCATTTCTCCCTTCTTAGGGTTTCTTCCATGGTCTTAGGATCATCGTATTGAATCTTGTCACCCATATAAGGTGGCAGTCCACTCAGATACCTCTGAATTTTGATAGCCTCATCTTTGATGAATGGAACATACTTCAACAGTTCCAGAAAAATTCGTTCATACTCATCAATGGTCATACTGCCTAACTTGAGTTCGAAGAACTCCTTCATCTTTCTGTCATGGTATCTTTTAGTTAGGTATTTCTTCTCGAAATACCTCTTGAATTCCTTCCAAGTGACCTCTTTCTCTTGAATTTGCTGCACTTGCACAAACTGATCCCACCACATGGATGCTTTTCCTTTCAGCTGGTACATTGCAATTCTTCCTTCTGCATGGGCAGAATAATTCTACAGCTGGAAGTATTTCTTCATGCCCAACAACCATGTCTCAGCATATTCCTCCTTCTTATGCTCCCCATCAAATGTTGGAGGTTTAATTTTATTCATCTCTCCTTTCAATTCCTCCCTTCCAGATTTTTTATGTTTTCTGGTAGGCGACGGGCTTGAACTACTATGTGTTTTACTGTCAGAACGTCTTTGGGAGCGACTGTGATGTCGGCTACCGCTCCTCGATCTGCTTCTCCTCCCATGAGTTCTGTGACTCTCCATCGTACTTGAGTCTCTTCCTTTCTCAAGTTTCTTCTCTATTCTTTCCAGACTCTGCAAGAATCTTAAGTTTAATTTCCCTTGCCGATCCTTGACTTTCATGAGCTTTCGGCTATCAGCTCGACACTCCTTGGCCTCTCTTTGTAGCCCTTCAATTATTTTCATCATATGTCCTTCCTTATCCATCTCTTTTCCATGCCCATTAGAGTTTGATCCTTCGACTCCCTGGTTAACATTCTTTTCTTCCTGTTCATCTTCTATTTCAGGGGCAATTTGCATTCTTCCCCACTCCATACTTGGCGTTGATTATCTGGAGTTTTGGCCTTCGTTGAACTCTGCACACGCACTGTGCAATTGAATTTGAAATTTGTCAGGCCATTAAACTTTATGAACAATCCACAACATTCATAATTAATACGAACAAGAACAAAAGACATTTCAACTTCACAAAGTTTTCTGAGTTCTATCTGGCTCTGTGTTTTTCAGGTGTCCAAAACTTCAATTTCAGTTATTTTGGGACTTCAAGTTTCGGAGTTTTGCAATTCCTGATGGCAAGGGTTACTGTCCTCTCAGATTCTCGATCTCTGATGACCCCTTTTTATGGGCTGGCCCTCTTGAACCTAGCTCTTGAAGCATATGACCATGCACCACGACTGTGGCCGTCTCCCTCTCGTTACTACTCCTATCGGAGTTTCGGTCCTTGCGCTGTCAATAGGCGCATGTCTTCGCAACCCCCGATTCTACGATCTCCGATATGCCTTAGCCCTCCAAGCTAAGCCCTAGCCGATATGACAGCTGACTCATGACCCAGGCCTTTTTCCCTTATCGGGGTTCGGGGTTTCACAAATCTGAATGTGCCAAAACGCTTGACAGCGGAATCCATGATTTCCCAATTTTCGATGGACTCCGTCCGTGATAGCCCTCCGACTATAGCCTCACCATACGACCACTGCCCATGACCACGATCCATCCTCTTATCGGGGTTTTGGAATTTGTGATGTCGTGATGCACATGCATTCACAACCTCCGATCCTCCAATTCCCGATGTGCTTTTACACTGGCTAGCTCTCCTAGCTCAGCCTCTGGTCCACATGAACATAGTATATGACCTCCACCCTACCCTATCGAATTTTGACGGTTTCAATGGCCTGCTCATACGCTCACGGAATTCCCGATGGGTCCCAGTCGTTGACTTGTCAACAGTCCTTTTTCCTGTCGCTAAACATCTGCCACCTGTCCTCTTGACAGTCGGTGTGGCCCCACGCTCCTAGGCCTTATTGGGAAATCGCGTATCGCGATTTTCCAATGCACGAAACGTTTGTTTCCGGTATCTCCGATATCCCGATTCTCTATATGCGGACTCGCCTTTTTGGCTTTAACCCTTCGTGGTTAAGTCAAGTCCATGTGACCTCTACCCCGTGACCATACTCAAAGCTCTCATCAGGGTTTCGGGGTTTGGAGTTTCAAAGTGTATGAATCACTTGTCACCGGGGTTCCCGATTTCCCGATGAACTTCAAACACCGATGGACTTACTCCTTGTCGGGACTTTCTTCGATGGTGCAGATCTCTGCCATGTGTCAAATAAATGAACATTCCATATTTTGTCGCGAGATTGCGGATCGCGATTCCGTGTGACGAGATATCTATGTGTTCGAGAACTCCGATTCTCCGATTTCCGACTCTCTCCAGGACTCTGACACATGTCCTCCTTGAGATCCTACGGCTATGATTTCTTCGATGTTTCGAGACTCCCAAGGTCTTGATTCTCTTGACTTCTAAAATCCTGATGCCTCTACACATGAGGACTTAAGTCTTGTGCAACTTCTGTCAACTCAGATGGTTGACGGTTAATTCTCATAGGGATCTTACGACTCACAATTCTCCGGAGTTTAATTCCTATACACTCCGGGTCATACCAGGGTCCGAAATTGGTCCTCCAAACACAATTTCTCCTCTCACCCTCGGTCCAAAGACCACTCAACTGGCCCATCTATGCTCAGTGTCGAAACCTCGCTCTGATACCAATTTGTAGTGTAGCTTTTTACACTACCGAGGTTTCAAAACCTCTCAATTACCATTCTATACATGAATGATTACATACTTTGTACAGACATTATAAGCAAATGCATTTAACAATATTAGACACACTTAATTCTTAGAGTAAAATATATAAGTTATTGTTACCATTAACAAACCATAGCATTCAGCAGTAAATCATTTACACAGTGGAAAACATGATAATATATACAGCACAATCATGCCAAATGTGATAAAAACATAATTCAGATACTTATCTTTGAATACTGTGGAATTCACCAACCAAGTGCAGGCCTTCCACGAACCTCCCAGCCTTAGACCACACTGTTCATCAGCTCAACAGTGGGTCACCCCCAAGATGGGACCGAGCTCCACCCCAAGGCAAGGAATCTAGACTCAGGCTGAGGTTACAGGGAAGATAGCACATACACCACCACCAGGAAGAAAGCTCTCCCAGGAATCTCCCACGCTCACTGCCCACAAACCCTCATTCCCCACATGCTTGTTCCACCCCAGGAGAGTGCACCTTCTCTGTCACCTAGACAGTCCTTCGGCTGCCAGTCTCCCTTACCTTGGGTTACAGGAACAGACCGGACCAGAATTCTCCGGGCTCTATGGCAGCTACAGGGTTCCTTCCAGGAGTTCTCTTCTCCCTCTGCGCACTCTCTCACCTGGAGGAGTCGCTCACAGGCCAACAAGCCTCACGCAGTCCAATACTGTGTGCTCACAACAATCCATGGGAAACACAGACACAGGTTTCCCCAAATCGGTTCAGCAGTCACAGGATGATCTCTCGGTGTTGATTTCGGAACAAGCTCCATGCACAGTCTAGTTCAGGATTTCCCCAAACAACCAAATGATTCTTCCACTCGAGTTCCACACAGGGATTCCAGTTCAGGAATGCGCTCCCGGGTTTTCCTAGAACAGACATAGACTCACAGCTCGGGACATGGGTGTACACGGTTTCTTCAGACAAAACACATGCTTTCTTTTCTGTATCAGGATTACACAAAGGTCTCTTGCAGACTAGCTTTCCCACTCGGCTCTCCCTCAAGGCAGACGGATCAAATGGCTGAGAAGCCCCTCACGGCTTACTGCCTCTGTTTTATTTGCATGCACCAGGGTTGACACTTGTCATCCTGGGAACTGCATGCGTTCCATCCGTACACCTTCCTCCCACCACTTGGGAAATCACGGGTCCTTCCAAAAGGACTTAGGATAAAATAATGTGCACATGGATTTTTAGGAAATAATATTAAAATATTATTCTAGGCCTAAGCCCCTTAGGCTTAGCCCCTAGGCTCATCACTCAGCCCCTTTTCCCACCTTTCAGCCCCTGGTTCCTTGCCCACTCTGTGGACGCTCAGTCCCCCATCACTCATTCATCGTGGTCGGTCTACATTGGCGGTGTTTATATTTTATTAATTGATCTGCATGCATACAAGTACATCAATAGGCTCCTGGCCTTCAATACTTAGGCTCCCTAGCCTATCAAAACACATAATCCTACAGATTATGCAAAACTTGGCTCACCAGCCTATAGAACATTTTACAATACATTGCATATATCATGATCTATAACGGGGCTCGGCCTTGGGGACACTACAACCTTGCAGCAGATGTTCAACGATGCTTAGGAAATAGAAGACAATATTTGAGCATGTGGAAAGTTTTCATATCAGAGTGAGGATGAAGAGTTGAATGATGAAGAACATGAGAATGAACATGAATACGAAGGTTCTGATTTGAATCTTGATCCTTTTCATTTTTAGCAGAGGGATGATTATGTCTTGAATTTTCTTGAAGTTTGCAATGATGATGATTTTGCAGCATGTTATAATCAACGTATTGAGGAGAGGAAATCTTTTGTTTCAAATCATATCACTCTTTATATTGTAAATCAACAACCCTTTTTGGTTTATGATAATGTCCAGGATCAGATGTTCTCAAGCTTTGGTTAGGGGTTTTTATTGCATGATAAAATAAATTTGGTTTCTCCTGATTGTCATGAAATGAATTATTCCCAAGTGTTATTGTTTAAGGAACAAGGTGGTAACCTTTTTCTCAGTAAAAGAGAGTTTATGTAGTGGCAGTCATCTCTTCTGGATCAATGTGTTTTTTCTCTTGATTTTGAAGCATAAAATATAAAGAAACAATCGAATCTCCAACTGGAACAACAAGAACATGTATTCCTTTATGACATTCATGACCCTATATCTGATTATATGGAGTCTCTAAGGAGTGCATAGTTCAAAAAAATCTTGTTTAGTGGATGTTATATCTTCTATCCTTATGAACTACAATTTTCTATGCCATGCATTTCTTCATTTTTTCAATCCCGATCAAGAGTCCCATAAGCTAATAAGTTCCTTGCATGGTTACATTGGAAAATTGATTTCACATGATGAAAAACAACTAATTTGGTTAGTGTAGAATATATTGTGCAAATAATATTGAAGATCAAGAATTATTTTCATTAGTTTTCATCATTGAATTTCAGTGTGGTTTTCATCAATATAGTTTCCGGTTTGTAGTGTGCAGTTTTGGTTGCAGAATAAGTTGGTTGTAGAATAAGTTGGTTGCAGGTACATTTTTCAAGCTGCATGTATCGTATGTTTGGAATGGAATGGATAGTAATTGGATCTGTAGGTTCTTTGCTACCTCACAGGGAGGATAATATCCCCAGATGGAGCCAATCTTAGTGTTGAAATTTACATCATCGAAATTTTAGCTAAATCATGCAATTTTGCAGTGTAATCATGGGTTTTAAGCATGGGAATCAATGTTGTCCTCGTGGCAAAGACATGTAGTTATGAGTCAGGTTTTTAAAGTCATGTGCTAATATATTTCCATTTTTAAATTATCAAAACCTACCTCGCTCCAAAACTGTTTCTTGTTGCTAAAATTATTGTTTGCTGCAAAACTGTTGTTCACTGTGAAATTTTCTGGTCTACCACTGCCACTTTGCCTTTACCAACACATATGGAGCCTGATCAATAGTAAGAAAATTGGCCTATAATGAGGAGATTAGATCTGAGACATATTCCCATCATGAAGTTGAAAGGAGTGTATACATGATCTCAACAATAACCAAATTCAAGGAAACAACTTGGTAGAACTACTTTGTGATTCATTTTTAATGATTAACACAAATTCATTCTCTCATGCATTTCTCCAATGCATACTTAACAACTTCAGAGATATAATTTTTTTTTTTGGGTAAGAGGATTAAAATTTCTTAGTGGATGGATTGAAGCATCAGTTGTTTATGAGAATTATAGATAGAGCTATATATATTCAAACAAACTTTGGAAATGTTAGGGAAAACCCAAATTATACATCTTTGAATTCTTCATGTGATGTGTCTAGTGAAGGTTTAAATAGTGGCATTGGTTCAAGATGTATAAGATAACATGATGAGATACTTGATGGGAAAATAATAGTAAGTTAAATTTTTTGGAAGAGGATTAATCTCCATAACTTCAAGTAATCAATTAGAGAGCATTTCCAGGAAACTAATTAGAAGTACATGGCACCTGACATCAATAGATGTTTTGTTTCTATTTGGACATTCATTGTAGGAAAGCATGTTCCAAATCTATTAAAACAGATCATCTTCAGGCATATGGAAGATTAGAAGATCCTTATTCTTAAATGATATGAAGAAAATTAGCTGATAGTTAAGCAAACATCTCATATTTTCAGAGATCAAAAGTCAATTTACAGAAGATCAAGCAAAGGAAGAAAGGTTGAAATAATTTTCTAGTGTCAATCAAGAAAAAATATTTCACAAGGAAATACAATATGCTACAAAATTTCCTAGCAACATCATTGCAATGAACTGGTACACTGTGAAATTGTATTTTCAACATATATTATAAATGGCAATTTCAATTTTTTTCAAATTATTGATGGAGAAGAATTATAATGTTATTTAATTGCTAACAAAATATCAGCCCGACCCAGTTTATCATTTGTGAGAAAATTTGAAAATTATCAGCTACATAAATTTTGCAGTGAAAGTGTGTTGTGAAATTGGACAAATTTCTAGAATTTGACATGGTGGAGCTCCAACGTGGAAAGAAGGGCCCCAAATTGAGTTGGATGAGGAAGTTTGAATATTTTTATATCAAATTCCATGATTTTCTCTTCAATTAGCACATTTTAGGTTGGTCAAAAAAATAATCCTAGAAAATAGGATCTAAAAGTAGATATTATTTAGTTTTCTGTTTGAGATCCTATAATTATGTAACAGTTGTTATTTTTGGTCAAACATAATGATTCGAATCCCTTGGGAGACGAATTGAGTATTTGTAATGAAATACTATATATTGTAATGATAACAACATAAAAGGGTTCAATCCATGATCCAAGAGAGGCTTAAGAGAGATTGAGGGGCATTTTTCCTGTATATGCTTATTTGTCAGCCTAAGGGCCAGTGATGTAAATTTTTCTTCCATGGAATATTCATGAGAGATGTTTATTATATTTTGTATTCTTTCTTTCCATTCTATTATTTCATATTTCTTGAATATAGTGCATATTTTAAATATCAAAGGTTTACTACGATTAATAAATCCATGAGCAATAGAGGATTTCTTCCATCCTTCTTGTTAATCATTGTTTTATTTCAAGTATCTTGCATTCATTTTGCAGAGAGGATTATTTCTTGATCAATGTTATCCCTTTTTTTATCTTCTTCACTCTTCTATCCATCATTATATAAAACTTTCTCTTGATATTCATCTTGATTTCTTTCAATCTACAAAAAGGTTATGACTCGATGCCTAATGGTGAAATATCAATGATCTGCAATTAATTTTTTTCCCTCTCCTTTCTTGTAGAGTCTCATTGATCCACATGCCAAAATTGATTTAATTATTCATATTCTAATGGGTATTGGGATTATCCTTATAACAGTCTAAGGGTAACTTCTAGTGCTAACAGATTGAATACTCTTACAAACTCCATAATTCAATCAGCAGGTTGAGGAAGCTTGAGTTGAACTCAACAATCTAGTCGAGCTACAGTTTATTCTGATCGAAGTATTTGTACATCAACTCAAGATTGTGTGTTTCCATTTTCCATTTCTATGTCATTCGGGTCAAGAAGCAAGGGACACAAGTTGAGGGTTTTGAATTAGCTAAATCCAAGTCGGGTCAAATATTTTGTTGATTGGTCACAATATTCGAGTCAACCAAGTTTATAAGTTGAGTATACTCAGTCATTTAATACCATGGAAAGGTAGATTCAATTATGATTCAAGTGTATTGACTACCACAATAAATTCCTTCATGATTTGGGTAAAGTGTTCAGCCAAACTGAGGTCGAGTCGAATGTCAAGTCGACTAGACCACAAGTTGACTAAGGAGAAGTGACGCAACATTTAACAAACACACCATGAAAGTTGGTTGAATATTTCACCATGCTAATGTTTAATGAGTAAACTCTCGTTGATTCTATTAAAACTAAAATTGAGAAACGTTGAGGATGATAACCACAAAATGATGGAACTTAAGAAACCCTAGCCATATCCAACAGGGAATTCGTGATAAGAATTCTGAGTAGAACCCAATCAATATCAACCAATACTTATGAGAATATTTGTAAATGATCGATAACCCAAATAAAGAAGTGGGAAATTATTCATTCAAATAGAAAAAAAAAAAAGAAAATGTGTTCAACATCCTCTCGATTGAATCTGAGTCTTCTTCTACGATCTTGAGATCAAGAAACAAATAACTTTGATACCATGTTGGAAACAAGGATTGAATGCAGAAGGAGAATGAGTGTGAGAGAGGTGGTGTTGAAAGTCACCATAGAAATGAAGAATAAGTCACTGAAGGGCAGAAAGAAGATCTCTCGAGATTATATGACAATCTAAGATGATGATAAATCGATCACAAGGATTGTCAATAAATAATTTTGGTCATGGACCAAACTCAAAATGTTGGGTGAATTTGGTTTCACTTTTCCATAAAACGTAGATCGAGAATCCATAAGTGGACATGTTCCATTGAGGGTTTAGTCATCCATTGAAAAAAATAATTGGTTGACCCAAACATCCGACAAGGTGAGGTTACAAAAAAACTACATGTTCCAACATTATTTTGGTCACATTGTTTCATAACATGGCATAGCAATGGATCTTATAAATATTGAAGCAATAAAACGTTGTCTAGCGCCAACACACATTTCAAAGTTTAGATAATATATGGGTCTAGTTGGCTAATAAAGGATATTATTTGTAGGATTATCTAATATTGCACACCCAATAACATATTTGCAAAATAAAGGAGAAAAATTTGAATAGAACACAAAGTGTGAAGACAATTTCCAACACTTAAAGGATTTATTAACCAATGCAACTATTTTAAAACTTGCAGATCTCAATGAGGATTTTTCCATATGTACAGATCCATGCAATGAAGGGCTTGATGGAGTCTTTATACAAAGTTGACATGTAATTTTTTATGAGTCTAGAAAATTGAAGGAGCTTGAAATAAACTATGGCACACATTCCTTAGAGTTGGTAGCCATAAAACATGCTTTAAAAATGTGGAGGCATTACCTCAGGGGAAAAATATTTGAATTGAGGACAAACTATAGTGATATGAAATACTTGTTTGAACAACCAACAATAAATTCCATGAAAACTAGATGGCTATAATTTCTCAGTGAATATGACTTTGACATCAAGCACATAAAGGGAAAAGAGAATAAGGTGGTTGATGCACTCAACAAAAGGGTGCATGAAATGCATGATACAACCATTAGTATGTACAAGATAGATTTAAAAGAAAAAACTCTAGAGGATTTAACAACATACCAACATTATGTGCAAGTTAAAGAAATATTATGTCAGAGTAATGTACAACAAAAATATAAATATTACAAGCTAGAAGAGGAAAGAATCCTCTTGTTCAGGAACACAGATTATGTTCCTAATTCTCTAGAATTGTGAAATTCAATTTTAAAAGAAATTTACAATGTGTTGTATGATGAACACTCAGGATACCATAAAACCATTAAATCTATAAGAGGACAATATTTTTGGTCTTCTATGAGTATATATGTAACTAATTATTTGGCCAGGTGCATGGAATTTCAGAAGGTAAAGGATGAGAATAGACATCCAGTGAGAATGTTGCAACTATTGTCCATTCATGAAAGGAAATGGGAAGTTTTTACTATTGATTTCATTACCAAATTGCATAGGAAAACATAGAAACATAATTACATCATGGTAGTGGTGGAAAATCTTACAAAGGATACACATTTCATTCATGTAAAAGTAACCCATAAGGAAAAATATATTGTAGAAAGTTACATTTTCTAGGACAATATCCCAAGTTCACTTACAATTTTTGGAAGGGGTTATTTAAAGGATTTGGGACCAATTTGAATTTGAGTACAACATATCACCCAAATTCATATGGGAAGACAAAGAGGATTAACCAAATAATTGAAGATATGTTTATAATTTATGTAATGGACAAGCCTTCCAGGTGAAAGGATTATATCCGTTTAGTTTAATTTTCTTACAATAAGAGATATCATGAACCACTAAATATGAGACCATTTGAAGAATTGTATGGAAGAAAATGAAACACACCAGTGAGCTAGGATAACCTAGCAAATAGAGTCGTGATTGGACCATAATTGTTGAGGGAAATGGAAGAGAAAAAGGTAAATATCAAGCATAATTTGAAAGTTAAAAAAGACATGTAGAAGAGCTATGCCAATAAAATAAGAACACGTAGAGAATTCAAATTGGGAGAGCATACATTTTTAAAAGTTAAATCCAAGAGAAGCTTCCTAAAATTGGGAAGTTTCCCAAAGTTGGTAACGAGATACCATGGCCCATTTGAAGTTCTAGAAAGGATATCCCTAGTTTCATACATGCTAGAATTACTTGCATCTATGATAATTCATAATGTGTTCCATGTATCTTTATTACAAAAGTTTGCAATTGATCCTAACCTTGTGATTGATTAGACTGTGATCCAGGTGGAACATGAAGGGGACTTCCGGGTGGAACTAGTGCACATCTTGGGTCAAAAATCCAAATTTATCATGAACAAATTCATCATCTTGGTGACGGTTCAATGGAATTTATATAGTCCTGAAGATGCTATGTGGGAGCACGAGGAATCCATGCAAGAAACATACCCATGAAGTTTTGTAAATTTTGAAGAAAATTGAATGTACATTTGTACATAAGCAAATGAAGATTCCATTTTGGAAGATGGGATTCCTGGAGCCACAAATGTGAGATTTATTTTCAACTGATGTCAGATTCCATTCCTTGGGATGTGCATGGTTGAAGGGAAAATAGAGTTTCTAGTGTGAATTGTTGCATGAGTCATTAAGTTATAGAATTATCAAAGTATTTTGATGTATCATTTTATATATGTCAATGTGTAAATTGTGTGGTGATGTACATAGAGGAAAGTGCAATTTGTAGGGGGAGGGGAATGTAACATCCCCATTTTCAATCCCTAATCTAGCGATGCATATTAAAAATATGATGTATGGCCTGAGGGATGAGATATGTAATATGAAAATGATGTATATTGAATATTATAAATATAATGTATCACTAGCTACAGATGGATAGATACAAAGAATTGGGGGCTTAGTATCCACAAGAGAGGGAAGGGGTCCATGGGGGATAGTTTACCCATAGCTATTAAACCCAAACCATGTTCCTACATTATCCTTACTTTGTGCCTTCTATTTTTTAGTCGAGTGTTCTAGAGATCAAACATTGAATCCATGTAAGAGGGTGGGTGTGAGAAGTCACATCCCATAGTTATTGAGATCATGGAGGATGAGTACAATCAACCTTAGAAATGGTACGAGTCAAGAAAACATGGGAGAAGAAGGAAATTCATATGGGGAAGGATATCAATTTTTACAAGAAGATTTTTGGACAACAACAGTGTTCTGAGTGATAAAGATTGAAAGTAACCATAGTGGGCATGTATGGTAGTTTTTTTGGACTTGTAATTTCATGGGAAGAGAGATTGTGGGCTCGAGAGTAATGTTTTGTTAAATAAGTTGTCAAGGGAGAAAGTATTTTGTTGTTATGTGAATTCCTATTGTAGCTATGATTCCTAGAGTCCCAATAGAGATATTCCTCTCTAACCTGTGTTATATCCCTAGAGGACAGTGGAAAGGCCTAAGGGATTATGAGCAGTGAAGGGGGATCCCATATCTAGGTTGTCCAGGTGGTGGGGAAGACAACTGGTGGAATGGAATTAGTTGTGGGAATTGACTATTGAGAGGGAGTCATTAGCCATCCTTGGGGACCAATATCTATTGTGGATTCATATCCCTAACGTGCAGGTGACTTGTTGTTGAGAACTCAAAAAACAAGTCTATGGTTGGGAAGAAGGTTCTTCCTCTGTAGTGGGTTTCATATTCACTAAGATAATTGTTATTATTTTCTGTGTTTATCATGTTATATGTTGATATAATTGTTGTTTTTTACTTCGAGTTAATTTTCTTATTCTTTCTTGTTGTGAGTAGAATGATGCAATTGAATCTTTATTTATGTGGCCAAATGTTGATGTGTGTGTTTAGTTATTGCTTTGGTTCTCATTTAAGCAATTGAATTTATGTTTTTTATTCGAATGGACAATTGCATGATCTTGCATGTCATGTCATGTGTTATTTCTTCATCTAAAATTGGTATCATAATTTTATTAGGTCATTTTTAGCAGTGGCATGACCCAACTTGGGGCTAGGTGCATTATATTTCACAATGGTTATTTAATAATTTTTATCCTAAATTTTTTTAACCCAAATTTTTTTCCTATCATTATTTTAGTTTTTTTTTTTTTTTTTAATGATAGATGAATTGTCCACTTGAAACATCGGACATTTTAAAAACTTGCATTTAGTTTATCTCCAAAAGGTTCATGTTGTTGGGTATGTGTTATATTCTTTTCATGACTATACCCATGAGTTGTATGTTGTGTTAGGCCCATAAAATGGGTCATATGGGTGTATCATTCCCCCCTCTTTCAGGGTTCAGGGGAGGAGGCTTGGAGAAAAAAAATTAGGTTTGTTTTTTGGTCCACCGTTTACCTATCTTTGGTGTTTTTTGGCCAATGTTTTTTTATCCCATTGTATTGTAATTCTAATCAAGGACTCTAATCTGGGTTAACAAATTAGGGTTTTGGATTCCATGGGATCCTATATATTGTATTGCAATGGTCAATTTCATACAATGAGAATTAGAGGTGTGGCTCTAAACATTTTCTGAATTCCTCAGTTAATGGTTTCTAGGGTAAATTTCTGACTACTATGTGTGAATTTTATTGTTTTATTTATATTTTATAAAGAGATTGTGTGTGCATTGCTACATTGTAAAGTTGCAAAATGTACAAATATTACCATATCAATTATTGGCTTCAAGGGGATGCCTTTGATGCTAAGATTTTGGTGATCGTGGGTCTATGGTAAATCTATTTTCAGTGGGAGCTCTACAGCAGTGGTTCTTGTCGTGAAATATAATGGTGAGTAGTTCTAAGATAGATATTGAGAAATTTAATGGGAAAGGATTTAATTTTTGGAAGCCGAAGATGGATGATATTCTCGTAGATAAGGAACAATGGGTCACTATGAATCCTCGTATTGCACCTATGGGTATGTTGATGGAAGACTCTGTGAATTTGGATAAGAAGGAAAAGACCATAATATGGTTGTTTCTTTTAAACTCGGTGTCACTGAATTTCTCGAGAGAAGCTACAACCAAGGATTTATGGGATAATTTAGGGGATTTGTATTAGTATAATTATCTAGTAAATACATTTTTCCTTCGAAATAAGTTGTACCTCCAGAGGATGAATGATGGAGACTCGATGATAGAGCATCTAAATTCCTTCAATATTGTGGTAAGTTAGTTGTTGTCCGTGGATATTAAAATTTCAGATGAAGATAAGTGCATTAGTTTACTATGTTAATTTCCATATTCATGGGATATTCTAGTTGTAGCAATTGGTAGTAATGAGACCACATTGAAGTTTGATGATGTGGTTTTATCCTTGTTATCGAATGAAATGAGGAGGAAAAACATGTATAAATAGAGAACATATGACTTATATATAACAAGAACTACCATAGATAGAAACAAAATAAGTCCTCGAGTGGTATATTTAAATCTAGAGGTATATTTAAATATGCAGGAAAATTCTTAAATAAATGATGGAAATGTGGTAAAGTTGGGAATTTCGAGAAGGGTTATAGATCAAAAAGTGTTGAGAGAGGGAAGGGGTGTGATGATGTTCCTTCCATAGAAGGGAAAACCTACTCAAAATAATGAGGGGATGTGTACTTGTATTATTCAATCACACTTAGAGATCATGATGTATGTCTAATTGATTCAGGTGCTTCTTTTCATATGAATCCCCACTAGGAGTGGTTCTATGAATATGAAAAGTTTAATGGAGGTGATGTTTTCCTAGGAAATGACTCGACATACGGAGTCACAGAATGCACAAAGGTAAACTTTCAACTCAAGTATGGATGGATTAGAACACTCCATGGGGTTTTTCACATTCCAAAGTTGGATAGAAACTTGATATTTGTAAGTAAGATGATTGATTCATATGTACATACTGTGTTCGAGAAGGAAACCTATAAAATGGTTTGAGGAGTAATGGTGTTGATGAGGGGAGTTGAGAATTGAACACTATACAAGTTGTTGGGAAGAACAATCAATAATAGGTGTAACAATGTTTTTTTTCATGAGTGCGAAGAAGACAAAACCCCTACATTTTATTATGATCCAATGCCTTAAAAATGATCAAAATTAAATGATTACAATCCACTTTGATGAAGGGTTATGGCTGACATACACATATAACACTAGAAATGTAATAATTCAATATATAGGGATAAAATGGGGCTTTATACATAACATTAGGATTTTTATAGCGATTAACATGCCCCTACCCTTCAAGCAATTTTTGTCCTAAACAATTGACAATTGTAGCTATGTTTGCATGAAGAAATCATGTTCCCATGTTTCCACTTCCACTGGCAAGTTCTTCCATTTGAAAGGGTACTCAATAATTTCTCGATTCCTTAGCTTCTTAATCCCTATTTCAAATATTATCTTTGGTTCTAGTATTATTTTCCCTTCTCCATTAATTTATGATAAAATATATTTCATTGGGATCTTGTCATTGATTGTCTTCTTTAATAAATAAACATGGAAGATTGGATGTACACTTCCTAGTTGCAGATGAATAGCATGGGAATGATCTTGAGTAGGTGGAAAACCCTTAGGAATATCTCCAATTACCTTGGTATGATTATTGATAACTTCCTGGAGATCCATTGGAGTAGAGGATATAGATCTTTGAACATCTAGTGAGAGAAATTGTGCAATTACACCATGATGTCCCTTTTTGAGTAATTTTTTCATGTTGTTAGATCTTATCACATTAGAGGGTGTCCCTTGGATCCATCTAAGCTAAATTTTATTGCCTTAGGAGGAAACAATCAAGAAACGATATTGAAAATTAAGGGTCATTATTCCCAATGCTTATAACCATTGGACCCCTAATACAAAATCAACACCACCCTTTTTGATGGAAATCATGGGACTGTCTAATAAATACTCCCCCTTATTGAGCTTAATACTATGGCACTTCCCAGAACAATTTATTGTTCCTCCATCTACAATCATTAATTTAAACTCTAGTGTTGGATATACAACACAATTCAGATCTTTTGCTAATTTGTAATTGATGAAGTTATGGGTACTACAAGAATCAATCAACATCGTTACCTTTTTATTTTTGATATATCCTTCTATCTTGAAGGTTTGTGGTGTAATAATGCCATCCAATGCATGTCAATATATCATTAGAGTAGTCTCTTATAGATCTATATCTTGTGATGGTTCATATTCTTAATCTTCTTCCTCTTGTTTGTCTATGTAGAATACTTTATTTTCACTGCAATTATACCCCTTATTGACACATGGATGATTTTAAGGATGGAAATTTATTTTAAAATGTAGAAACCTTGGTGAATCTTACTAATCCTTCATATGCCAATTATAAATATTTAGCGATATTTTTGTAAAAATATTCAAATTTCTAAGGATTTTGTATACTTTGTATAAAATTTTGGTGATTTTTAAGGTAAAATAATTTTATCCTATAGAATTTGGGCGAATCAGTTTTAGAATAGCGAATCGTTTTTGGGGAAAAACCATTAAAAATTATCCCATTAGCGAAATTTAGCCCCTAAAATCACCCTTTCTTATTTTAATTGGTATCGCAATTAAAAAATATTCTCTTTTATTTTCTTTCATCCATTTGTGAGGTGTCAACCTTGTCAATTGAGGTACACTTGTCTTATGAACCCCAAAATGATCTATACTTCATTTTTATGCTCTAATGGTGGTGGACTTGTTTGTATCCTTATTCTTGGATTGAATATGACGAGAAAATTTCGTAGCTTCCATAATATTTATAGGATATCTTAAGAAAATATCATGTTCAATGTATTATTTTAATCCACCCATGTAAGTTTCCAACAAATGTTCATCACTTTTGTCATCCACCCTTGTGTCCAATAACTGAAAGTCTAAATTATAATATTCAATATCACCAAGTTCTTCATTATTTTCAATTGATTGAAGTAGTCATGTTCCCAAAATTTCCCATATTGTGCTTCTAAGTCTCTTGTAAATATACCCCAAGCATAATGATAAAAAAAGGGGGATTCCTTTTAACTATACATTGATACCATTGATATGGTTTTTTCCCAAAGTTCAAAGTTTTTATTTGAATCCTTTTCTTATCATATGTAATATTATGTAATTCAAAATATTATTTCTATTATTTGGTTCACCTACGTAAATACCTTTGTTCCATCAAATGTATTTAATTCAATCTTGGGAAAGTTGAATTTAGGACCCCCGCCATAATTAACTCCATTATTAGAGTTAAATCCACTTGACAATTGCTTGTTATTGACATGTTGTTAAACAAAAATACTACCTTTATTTTCATGAATCCCTTGCATTTTGATATCTCCTTTAGGGATTATCTCATCTAGAGCATGAAAGATCATGGAAGACTTGAAATTTTGCAATTCCTTCATGGAATTTTTTATTTCTATCCATCTTATTTTTCATGGCATTTTTATTTTCAACCCTCTTCTTGTTCGACAACACATGTATTCCAACAGAGGACAAACACCTTCAATAACCACTCACACAACCAGATCAAATATCAATACACTAATTTTTTGATGTGGTAAAAAACCTACGGGGAAACATCCATGACCCCAGCCAACGTGACCACTTGGAGAAGTTTATTAATGCAAAAGAAAAATATTACAAAGAGATTTTACAAGAGAGTTTCTCACAATTGATCATCAACAAATGACCCTCCATGATATTTAAAAATAGAGATCATGGACCAATCAGGTGTTAAGCCATGGATCAATGGTCATTAAGATCGAGGAGAATATGAACCATCAGATTACTCTATGTTGGGAACATATCGTGATCGTTGGATTTCCTAACTAAAAATGCATACTAATGCATACTAAATAAACACACTTTTACCTAACGACACATTAGACCAAGTAGATCTTAACTAACTCCTAAGTGTCTAAATATCCTAACATCCCCACTTAAGAAGAACTTGGGATATGATTGAAGGATTTACAAAGTGACACAATAGGAGAAGGAAGAAGGCATTAGATCCTATACCCCATTGATGACAACTTCCTAAAATCCTAACATTGATTGAATTTTGGAAAACTTTGCTTCTGTAAGAGACTTTGTGAAAATGTCTGCAACTTAATCTTCTGTAGGTAAAAAGAGAACTTGAATAACTTGATCATGAATGTGATTTCTGATTAATTTCATTTGTATATCGATGTGTTTGTTACGCTGATGTTGAATTGGGTCTTTGGCGATATTTATGGAACTATGATTGTTGCACCAAAGGATGGTTGAATGCTACTACTGGAATCCAAACTCTAAAAGAATCTGTCAAATCCATAATACTTCCTAACTTGCATTACCACTACTTGGTACTCTGCTTTAGTTGATGAAAGTGAAATAGCCTATTGTTTCTTACACACCCAAGTGACATGTCCTAAACCAAGGCTAAAGACATAACCTACAATATACTTCCAATCATCAAGGTAGATGACCCAATCTAAATCAGTGAAACCAATCAATAAAGGAGTCCCCCATGAACTGTAATGTATCCCGAACTGAACTATACCATGGACATAGCGAAGTATCCTTTTAGTTTCTTTCTAATGGATTTCATGGGGTGTTTTCATATACTGTGCAACAAGAAAAACAACAAAGGAAATTTTAGGACGTGTGTGAGTCAAGTATAAGAGGATACCAAGTAACTAATGGTATAAGGTGGCATCAACTTCGAGAGAATTACAGGTTCCAACAAGCTTGACTCCACACTAGAAGGGAGAAGGGGCTAGTTTACAATCATCCATGTGAAAGCAATGAAGAAGGTCATAAGAATACTTAGATTGGGAAATAAAAATTATTTCATTGGTTTGCAAAACTTAGAGGACAAGGAAATAGTGCAAAAATCCTAAGTCTGTCATTTCAAATTTCTTATTAAGGTTGTTTTTCACATGGGTCAAAAGTTTTGAGTCACTATCAGTAATGATGCAGGAGCATCGCCAACATCAAGTGAGCCAGCGCGGAAGTAAAAGATAGCTGGACAAGCACCAACGCAAATTTTGAAATTTCCTTGAAGTTGATGTGAAATCTTAAATGAAGTCATTAAGAAGAAGCGCATTTGTATAATATAAATGGACCTTGAGCGATTGCTCTCATCCTTAGTAGGAAGAAGGCATTTAAAGTAGTTAATGTAGGTAGATAGAATTTAATTCTAGATTAGATAGTTTTAGAGCGCAAGAGGGAAACGGGATATAGACACCCTCATTGTGTATTGTAACATTATTGGAGAAAGAGCATGCAGAGAGTTGTGTAAGAACACCCATGTACAAATATTTGGATTAATACAAAGAGTTTGATTCAAATTCATGGATTTCATGTTTGTTCTCTGTATATTGATGTTGAATGATATGATCATGAATGTTTTCTTCCTATTATACATTTTCTTTATATGTTTTGTATATGATTTCATGTTTTGAGTTCAAGTCTGAAAGGAAGAAGGAATGAGTTTCAATTGTTCTCTATCTGATCAAAAGTTCCTGCAAGGAGTGCAGCTGAAGTGTCCGCAAGGAGTGAATTGATAGAGGGTTCAGATAGGGTAGCTTTTGTTCTCATTCACACAGAAGTGCAGATAGGCACAGGAGCCATGCAAGGAGTGCGCAGGCCGAGTGAAGTCTTAGGGTTGCAAACCTGAGTAAATCATTTAGAGACTGCTACTGCAAGAGTGCACAGGGTCGAAGGAATTTCAACACTAGGGAGTATTTGAAGGTTTCCGCAAGGAGTGCGTGCAAGATTCTTCTTTAAGAATTGAAGCTAAGAGAAATCTCGAGAAGGATTAGGCCTTCGAAGCTATTGAAGAACAGTGCAGGGAAGCTGTGACTAGAATTCTGTAAGAAGCGTTGTAAGTTTGTGACACAGGTGGAAAAGTTGGTGGAGGAACACTTAGTCATTTTTAGAAATCATCAGGAAGAGACGAATGGTCGAAATTCTCAGAGGAGAATTCACAAATTTCCGTGAGTCGTTAGATCTCACATAGAAGTAGGGGAGATATGGCGATTATTCCCAAAAGGTTCAAAGCTCAGGAGGGGCAGGATCATAGATCCGAGCCACAGGGGCCGTCAGATTTTTGCGTGAATACGTACATTGGGGTTTCGTAAGTTGAAGTCCCATGAACATTGCAACAGGGATCGTGATATCATGAAACTCAATATCCTGAAAAGCCAAAGAATCGTATGGGCCACAACGAAGTCAGCGAGTGGATAGGTGGCACGAAATTTCAGAGTTTCACAAGGTGAAGTTCCAAAATTGTTGCATTAGGATTCATGATACCGCTAAGTCTGAAATGTCGATGGAGTGAGGATTGTTGAAAAGCCAAAGCTTGTGTGTATCATAGTTTCGGCATATCGAGATTCGAGAGTCGAAGAGACAAGTTGTTCGACATCGCGAGTGCCAAAATCGTGATAGAGGAAGTCCCGACAGGGTAAAGGAAAGGTTAGCACTGACTCATTTAGGTTTTCGAAAGTTCAAGAGACCAGCGCTCGACCAATGACCTCGCGAAGTCGTGAAGTCTGATCTCCTAAGCACAAAGAGGGGATCCCATGAGGATTTTTGTGGGAGCAGATTTCCTGATAGGGAGATAGAAGAACCAGTTGGAGTTCTTCGGGCCATGTTGAAAGGGAAAGATCCTATGTTCATGCCGACCTTCCAACCTATGGGTTATGGAGGGAGCGGGAAGGTTGTCGTCCGTTTTTGTATTAGAGCCTGATTCTTGTCTGTATATTTCAGATGAGGGAGGCATAAGAGGTAAGGATCACTCTGATACACTACGTCAGTTTGGTATCAGAGTGTAGAAGGGTTATTTTCTTTCTGTAGCAGAGAAGAGAAAGAGAATTCACCATGCCGCCAAGGAGAATGGATAGGAAATCACCTGATCTAGAGGATAGGGAAATGCCGAGAAGAAGAGGCAGGAAGATGACAGATCCAGTTATGGAGAGAGAAATGCGTGATCTACGAGCTAGACTCGAAGACATGGAGACAACATAAAGGCGTACAGTCAGTGCTGGGGATCTTAGTGATTCTGAGAGTGAGATTGAGGCTGAACGTGAAGAATACATTGCTGCTGAAGATGCATCAAATGAACGTTTGATCAGAGCTATTTCAAGGATGGGTGAAAGAGAAAAGATGGACATTCCAGTTTACGAGGAAAACTTGGATGCAGAGGAGATTCTAGATTGGATTAGAGCTCTAGACACATACTTCGACTATGAATATGTCTAAGAAGACAAGAAGTTCAAGCACGCTATCATGAGATTGAAGGGACATGCAGCATTGTGGTGGGATGAACTATAAGCTAACAGACGCTGCAAGGGTAAGCAGAAGATCAAAAGATGGGACAGAATGATCGTGAAGCTGAAGGTGAAATTCATCCTCAGGGATTATCAAATTACTCTGTTCAGGAGGATGCATAACCTGAGACAGAAGCTAATGACAGTGAAAGGATACACTGAGGAATTCTACAAACTGAACATCAAGGCAGGTCATCATGAGAGAGATGATGAAAAAGTTGTCAGATATATGAATGGCCTAAGATATGATATCCAGGATGAGATGAGCATGGTAACCATCTGAACGGTGGAATATGCTTATCATATGGCTCTAAAAGAGAAAGAGAAAATGAGTCGAAAGAAGGGTCAAAGAGGCTGAGGCATAAGTCATCCCAGAAGTAAATCAGTTTCCCAGGAAAAATATCAGAAGCCCAAGGAAGACTGGAAGAAACCTTAGACTCGAACTGAGAGAGGTGGAAGTTCACAGTGAGGGCCATATGATGAATAGAGAGGACAACATACCGAGAAGAGAGGAGATTATGATGACAACAATACTTTTCCTCGTACTAGAGGTAGAGGAAGAGGAAGAGGTGGAGTAATCACATGCTTCACATGTGGAAAGAATGGGCACAAGTATTACGAGTGTCCAGATAAAAAGAAGTAGATTGGAGAAGCTCACATCACTGAGGCACAGAGGTGGGATGTTGAGGCAGAAGACGCTGAAGGTGGAAGATCGCTGATGATGCAAAAATCTCTTTTTACACCAGAGAAGGAAGTGGAGAATTCAGTCCAAAGGACCTGAATTTTTCAGACTGCTTGCAAGACCAAGGATAGGGTATGCAAGGTCATTGTAGACAGTGGTAGCACGGATAATTTCATTTCAACCGAGATGGTAGAAAAGCTAGAGCTGGAAATGATTGATCATCCAAGCCCATACAAAATTTTGTGGCTACAAAAAGGACACCAGGTAACTGTCACTAAACAATGTTTAGTTGAATTCAAGATAGGAGGATATAATGATAATATATTATGTGATGTCATTCCTATGGATGTTTGTCATCTATTGCTGGGTAGACCATGGCAATATGACAGGAATGTGATTCATGATGGGAGAATGAACACATACACCCTAGAGAAGAAAGGGAGGACTCACATGTTGCTTCCAATTAAGGATAAGGAGGTGAAGCCGGAAGTCAGCAACACTGTACTTCTCATGAGTGGGAAGGAACTTCTTACAGAGGTTAAGAAGAAGGAAGATCCACAGTTCATTGTGGTAAGGAAACTGAAAATTGTTTTGACTAGCACAAAGGTGGATGATTTACCAAAAGAGATTCAGGAACTGCTGGAAGAATTTGCTGACATAGTAGTGGACGAATTACCTCATTCGTTACCCCCGATCAGAAGTGTGAGTCATCATATCAATCTCATACCAGGAGCCAGTTTTCCAAACAAAGTCGTGTATAGATTGACACCGCAAGAGAATGAAGAGGTTAAAAGGCAAGTCCAGGAGTTGTTGGACAAAGGCTTAGTCAGGGAGAGCTTTAGTCCATGTGTTGTTCCAACAGTATTCAGTCTGAAGAAAGACGGAGGCTGGAGGATGTGTACTGAATCGAGGGTGATTAACAAGATAACCATCAAGTACAAATTTCCATTGCCAAGGATAGATGATCTGATGGTTTGCTTGAGTGGAGAAAAATATTTTTCAAAGATTGATTTGAAAAGTGGTTATCATCAAATCCGCTTGAGAGAAGGTGATGAATGGAAGACAACATTCAAAACCAACAAAGGGTTGTATGAATGGCTTGTTATGTTGTTTGGCTTAACAAATGCACCGAGTACCTTCATGAGGTTGATGAATGAAGTCCTGAGGGAGTTCATCAGAAAATTTGTTATCATATATCTTGATGATATATTGATTTTCAGTAAAATAGTGGCAGAGCATCTGAAGCATTTGGCTAAAGTAATGCAGAAGTTACAGCAGGAGAAGTTGTTGATAAACATGAAAAAGTCCTCACTCATGAAGACAAAGCTCATTTACTTGGGATTTTTTTATTTCTGCAAATGAGTTGAGGATGGATCCAGATAAGGTGGAAGTAATAAAGAATTGGCCATCACCGAAGAATATTTTTGAGGTGAGAAGTTTCCATGGATTAGCTAGTTTCTACCGAAAGTTCATCAAGAATTTCAGTGGAATTAGCACAGCCATGATGGATACCGTGAAGAAAAGACACAAATCTTTTCATTGGACTGAAGAGGTTGAGAAGAGTTTTAATCTGTTGAAGAGGAAGATCACGGAACAACCAGTTTTGGTGTTGCCGTATTTCTAGAAGACATTTCAAGTGAAATGCGATGCAAGTGGATTTGCAATCGGGGCAGTCTTGAGTCAGGAAGACAGGCCAATCGCATACTTTAGCGAGAAGATGAATGAAGCGAAAGTGAAATAATCCACTTAAGATAAGGAGTTTTATGCTATCATCCAGGAATTAAAGAGATGGAGGCATTATTTGATCCCGAAAGAATTTGTCTTATACAGTGACAATCATGCATTGCAGTTTGTGACTCAACAAGAGAAGTTGAATCGGAAACATGTTAAATGGGTTGAGTATATGTAGAATTTCACATTTGTGATTAAACATATTTCTGGTACTGCTAATGATTTAAGCAGGAAGTGTTTTTTGTTGCAGGAGTTCAGAGTCAAAACGTTGGGTTTTGATGATCTCAGGGATATGTACGCAGATGATCAGGATTTCAAAGAAGCATATGAAGTAGCTGAGAATCCAGTTCTTGGAGATAGAAGCCAGTGGATAGAATACATGATCCAGGAAGGATTATTGTTCAAAGGTAATCAACTATGTATTCCAAAATGCTCCATGAGGGAGAATCTGCTGAAAGAGAAACACAGTGGAGGATTGGCAGGGCACTTTGGTCATGACAAGACGTTCGCAAAGCTGAATGAGTCATATTTTTGGCCGGGAATGTGAGCAGACGTCAAGAGATTCGTTGACAGATGTAGAATTTGCCAGCATTCGAAGGGAAGAAGGCAGAATGCGGGGTTTTATCAACCATTTCCCATACCAGAGAGGTCGTGGGATGCAATTAGCATGGATTTTGTATTGGGGTTTCCAAGAACACAAAGAGGTTTTGATTCAATATTTTTGGTAGTGGATAGGTTTTCCAAGATGGCACACTTCATTCCATGTCAGAAAACTAGTGATGCAACTCACATTGTGAATCTGTTTTTCAAAGAGGTCATTCGACTTCATGGTTTTCCAAGGAGTATAGTTTCAGATCGAGATACAAAATTCATAGGGCATTTTTGGAGGACCTTATGGAAGAAGCTGGGAACTAACTTTTTATTTAGTTCGGCTTATCATCCTCAGATGGATGGACAAACATAAGTGGTGAACAGAAGTCTGGGAGACTTGTTGAGGAGCTTGGTGACAGAACACCACAGCCAGTGGGACAACATATTACCACAGGCAGAGTTTTCTTATAATGACTCAATTAATAGGATCACAGGGCAAAGTCTATTTCAGGCTCTCTATGGCATGCAACCAAGAGGAATTTCTGAGTTAAGGGATTTAGAACAGACTGTGACTAGGAGTGCTAGTGCAGAAGAATTCATAGAGGCGATGAAAGAACTTCACAGCCAGGTGAAGGAGCGATTGCAGGATTCAAGTCAGAAATATAAGCGTAGAGAAGATCAACATAGAAGACAACTTTAGTTCGAGGTTGGTGACTTGATTCTGGCACATTTGAGGAAAGAAAGGTTCCCAAGAGGAACGTATAATAAATTGGAAATGAAGAAAATCAATCCATGTAGGGTCTTGAAGAAATTTGGGGCCAATGCTTATGAGATTGAATTACCCGATGGGATCAGAATTTCTCCGATATTCAATATCTCATATTTGTACCCATATAAAGCTAAGGAAATAGAGATTGGAAATGAGCATCCAGTGATCTAGTGGACAAAGCAGATGCCAGTTGCAGATAAGCCACAGATGGAGTGCATACTGGATAAAAGAGTGAGTAAAAAGACCAGAAGGAAAGAATACTTTGAATATTTGGTCAAGTGGAGGGACCATCCAGTTTAAGATGCCAGCTGGGAAAGCGAAGCAGAGATACAAAGGCATGGACAAACTGTGGGTAACCTCATGGATAGGAGCCCATGAAATTTTTCAAGCCAGGGAGTAAAACTAACGAAAACCTTCCCGCTCCCTCCACAACCCCCAGGTCGGAAGGTCGACGTGCACACAAGATCTTTCCCTTTCAACATGGCCCGAAGAACTCCAACTCATTCTTCTATATCCCTATCAAGAAATCTCTGCCCAGAACAATCCTCGTGGGATCCCCTCTTTGTTCTTAGGAGATTGGACTTCGCAACTTCGCGAGGTCAGTGGTCGAGCGTTGGTCTCTTGAACTTATGAAAAACGAAATCAGTCAATGTTGACCTTTCCTTTACCCTGTCAGGACTTCCTCTATCATGATTTCGGCACTCGCGATGTCAAACATCTTGTCTCTCCAAATCCTGAATCCCAATATGCCGAAACTCTGATACACTCGAGCTTTGACTTTTTCAACAATCCTCACTCCATCGGAATTTCGGACTTCGCGGTATCGCGAATCCTAATGCAACAATTTCAGAACTTCACCTTGCGAAACTCCGAAATGGCATGGCACCTATCCACTCGCTAACTTCGCTGTGGCCCACATGATTCTTTGGCTTCTCGGGATATTGCGTTTCATGATATCACGATCCCTGTTGCAATGTTCACGTGACTTCAACCTACGAAACCTCGATGCACGTATTCACGCAAAAATCCGATGACCCTTGTGGCTCGGATCTACGGTCCTGCCCCTCCTGAGCTTTGAACCTTTTGGGAATACTCACCGTATCTCCCTTGCTTCTCTGTGAGATCTAATGACTCACGAAAATTTGTGAATTCTCCTCCGAGAATTATGACCGTTCGTCTCTTCCTGATGATTTTTGAAAATGACTAAGTGTTCCTCCACCAACTTATCCACCTGTGTCGCAAACTTACAACGCTTCTTACAGACTTCCAGTCACAACTTCCCTACGCTGTCCTTCAATAGCTTCAAAGGCCTTATCCTTCCTGATATTTCTCTTAGCTTCAATTCTTAAAGAAGAATCTTGCACGCAGTCCTTGTGGCAACCTTCAAACACTCCCTGGTGTTGAACTTCCTTCGACCCTGCGCACTCCTGCAGCAGCAGTCTCTAGATGCTTTACTCAGGTTCGCAACCCTGAGACTTCACTCAGCCTGAGCACTCCTTGCACGACTCATGTGCCTGTCTACACTTCTGTGTGAATGGGAACAAAAGATACCCTATTTGAACTCTCTATCAATGCACTCCTTGCGGACACTTCACCTGCACTCCTTGCAGGAACTTTTGTTTAGATAGAGAAACAATTGAAACTTATTCCTTCTTCCTTTTAGAATTCAACTCAAAACATGAAATCATATACACAACAAATAAAGAAAATGTATAACAGGAAGCAAACATTCATGAGCATATCATTCAACATCAATATACAAAGAACAAACACAAAAACCATGAATTTGAATCAAACTCTTTGTATTAATCCAAATATTTGTACATGTGTGTTCTTACACAGCTCTCTACATTCTCTTTCTCCAATAATGTTACAATACACAATGAGGGTGTCTATATCCCGTTTCCCTCTTGCACTCTAAAACTGTCTAATATAGAATTAAATTCTATCTACCTACATTAACTACTTTAAATGCCTTCTACCTACTAAGGACGAGAGCAATCACTCAAGGTCCGTTTATATTATACAAATGTGCTTCTTCTTAATGAATTCATTTAAGATTGCGCATCAACTTCAAGGAAATTTCAAAATTTGCGCTGGCGCTTGTCCAACTGTCTTTTACTTCTGCATTGGCTCATTTGATGTTGGCGATGCTCCTGCATCAAGTAAGGACAAGGTCATCAACATAAAGGACAATGATTATGGCATGGCTTCCTACTTTATTGGTACAAACATTAGGATCATAATGTCATATAGAGAATCCAATGGAAATAAGAAAGATGTCATTTTTGGCATACCGAGCTCGAAGAACTTGCTTAAGACCATAAAGATATTTCTTAAGGTGACAAACGAGGCTAGAGTCATTCTGGCCATAGCCAGGAGGTTGTTCCATGTAGATTTCTTCTTTTAAATATCCATGAAAGAAGGAATATTTAACATCCATCTAATGGAACTCCCATTTATGTGAGGAACTAAGGGAAAGAACAAGGTGGATGGAATTCATTTTGGCTATAGGGGAAAAGGTTTCATTATAGTCAATTCCTTCAACTTGGGAAAATCCTTTGGCAACTACTTGAGCCTTCTGTCTTTCAACACTTCCATTTGATGCATAGTTAGTTCTATAGACCCATTTACATTTGAAAAGTTTTCTTCCTTTTGGAAGAGGTACAAGATCTCAAGTATCATTTTCCATTAAAGAATGATACTCTTCATTCATTGTTGTATCCCAATGTGGATGACCATAAGCTTCTACAAATGTCTCTAGATCACGAGTATTTGAAAATTGAGCCCAAAGAGAAGAGGCTCGTTGGAAATGTGAACATGTCTGACGCTGATCTGAACGATCACCAACAATATCACCAGTTGCTTCTTGTGTTTAAGGTGTTTATTAATTGGGTCGTTTTTCATTGATGTTAACCCTTGAATAAAGTTGAGTAGCAAATTCCGGTAGCACAATGGTTTGGGTAATGGAACCAAGTTTGTTTGATGGATAATGGTATGAGTTTTGATATATTTATAGGTAAGACTATTCCATATGGATATTACATGTCATTCCATTTCTGGTGGTATGTGGAACGTCAGGTAACTCCTCACGGTTAGATATTTATGGCCATGTGAACTTGGAGAAAGGATTGGGTAATGGACCCAAGTTTGTCTGATGGATAATGTATGAATTTTGATATATTTGTAGTTAATAATATTTTATATGAATAGTACATGTCATTCCATTTCCAGTGGTATGTGGATTTTCACAAAACTCTTCACAGTTAAAGAGTTATGGATATGTGAAGTTGGAGAATCCTCATGAGTCATCTAGAAGCCCAAAAAGGTCAAAGTAGTCAAAGTGGTTTAAGAGATTTCAGAAGGTAAATAATAAAGCGAAGTGATGAATGTACTATAAGTCAAAGTGAATACAAAATAAATTATTTAAATAATAAATTTAATGGAGAAATTACTAAGTTCACAAGTGGTTAGAAGTGGGTTAACCCTAAAATAAGGAAAGTGGGTTAAGATGGTTAAAAGGTAACCCATTGAGGAAGCTACATGAAAGTATAAATAAAAGGAAAGGCTCTCTCATTTTAATCACACTTGAGAATATTGAATATCTATAGGTGAATGAGGTAACCAATGGATATCTAAGCCAAATTTTGGAGGGAAGGTGAAGTAAAGAAAACTGAAATTCAAGGGAGGATAAATTCTTTTGATGATGCTTTCTATGGTATGTTATTTATAGGTCATCTCACCATTTTTGAAATAATTTTTTTTCTAGAATGCTTTAGACCATGAAATTGGGAGACCACTGAGGAAACATATACAAGTAGTTGTGATATAAATTTCATCTTTTGGGGCATTGTATTTTGGAGTTACATGATGTGGAAAAATAGGATTGTGGCTAGTCCTAAAACTAGTCTAAAACATGTGTTTCGGGTAAAAATGTCATAACTTCTTCATAATAGATCCAGATTTAGTAGGAAAAAATGTATTGGTTAGAGTCTAGTCTGTAGTATTTTGTGTACAATTTTCATATCCATACAACAAATATTCTGTGCAGGGCACACTCTACAAGTTCTCTCTCTAGAATAAGCCAGAATTCAACAAGGTATGCCATTTTTTCTATAAATCATTTTCTAAGAGGTTCCAAGTAGTTAAGTCTAGAGGAATTGCATCAAAGTCATTGAAGAACACTGTGTACCATTTTTAGATATTTATTGATTATAGGTACATAGTTATGATTATTTCAAGTTAGGGTTGTTGACTAATCCAAAACTAGTCATGTGAGAGTAAAGTAAAGTTTGATGAAAATGCTAGTCTCTTGTTGCTAAAGTTAAGAAAGGTTTGAAGGTATGTGATCTTATACACTAGGTCTATTACAGAGTTACAAATAAAATTTGGATTATGAAATTGATGAGGGCTTTTGGTTGAGGTACATGTTGGGTACATGGTTGAGACAAGTAGTTGATGAGTTGGAACATAAATGAGGTGTATATTTGATGATGTTGGTACATCTTGATGAGTCATAGTTGATGAGTAGTTGATACATGATTGGTACATACTTGGTACATGGTTGAAGACACTTGTTAGTAGTATTGTTGACACATGGTTTATGGATGATGTAGCATACTTTTATTAGTATGTTATTAGAAGCACATATTGATCTTGGTGATGATTATCAGTTGTTATGTTATGCTTGGTTGATTCACATCTTTGAGAGTTGTCTTGGTGATTGATCTTGGTGAGTGGATCTAATTTGGTTGATAATATTGATGGTAGAGGTTAATTACAGGTTGTTTGGTATATGTTAGTGCATGGTTGTTGTGCTTGTTTATGGTACAGGTTGATTACAGGTTGTTTGGTACTACTTGGTGCATGGTTGATGCACTTTTTTATAGTACAGGTTGATTACAGGTTGAGGTACAGGTTGATGGATGGTTGATGCATGGTTCAGGTTATTGGTACATGTTGATGCATGGTTCAGTTTGTTGGTACAAGTTGTTTGGTATAGGTTTACAACAGTATATCTCACAGTGATAGTCTGACAGTGGTTCCAACATTATACTTATATGTCAGGGAGGTTGGATGGGGAAAAGAAAGGTGTTTGTAGCCACATTCTAGTTGTCGCCGAAGAACATAGGGGGTCGTAGACTCCTTCTAGTTGTAGCAAGAGAATTGGGGAGTTTGAGCTTCCCTTAGGTTGTAGCCTGAGAAATTAGGGGGTTGGAGCCTCTTTCCAGTTGCAGCTGGAAAACAATGGATGTTGGTGCTTCCAATGAATGTAGTTATTAAATACATATACGAAAAATCATTCTATGGTTTTCTCTTGCTTTGGGTTTCCACACAAAAGAACTAGTGTACTGTGTATGTGTATGATTGATCATTTGTTCATTGTTTATCTCATCTGCAACTATTGGATGATAATGCTACATTGATGTAATATTTTAATATCGTGGTTAAAAAATATTGAGTTTATCTATTAGTGATTCACCCCCATCTCAGTAATCCAACAATTGGAATCAGAGCAGGTTCATTTACGAAACTGTTTAACCACTGAAAGGAGATCATGGATTATTCTGAGAATTGTTGATACTGAGAGGGGGGTGAATCCGCATCAATTACAATTTAAAACCTTTTTCAACTTATACTTAAACCATTCAACTATATCCAATGATAAATGAACAATAGTATAAGAGTTGCACCAATACACCATAATACACCATGCACAATATATCAGAAATAATCAATAGTTATTGTTCAATGGAAGTAATGACTTCCAAAGGTAGCTACAACTTCCAAATGAAAAGGGGGGATAAACAAAAAAGAGTAATATACAATATGCCAATATCAAGAGAGGATTTAACTCTCCATCATTGCCCCTTCCTTCCACCCAAAAACAAGTTATAGAGAGAATAGTAGACTTTGTTCAATTTTGGTTTATTCAGGAGACCGAACTTGCACAGAATGCCCCGCACTCAATATTTAACATCAGATTTTGAAACTCGCACACAAGAAAAAAAAGTCTGTACTGTTTCCAATGCAATTTGTCCCACTTCATTTTGATTCTCTATTAATAAGTTATGACTATTTTACCTGGAACACCTGTTTATTGACTAGCTTCAGGATTGGTAAAAAACCCTATCTTCCACAAGGTATCTCTATAATTATAGTGAATCAAGAGCTAGAATTTTTACCACATGTACCTTGATATGTATTCTCAATACGATATAAATTTAACCATATGAATTGTTCTAGAAAAAAACTTATAGCAAAAATGGTAAGATGACCTGAAAATAACATACCTTAGAACACATCACCAAAACACTTCATCCTCCCTTGAAATCCGACCTTCTTTACTTCTAATTTCCTATGAAATTAGACTTATGTATCAAATGAATGTATAATGATATTTATTTATACCATTTATGTCACTTCCTTTTAACATTAGGTCTGACCTGACAATTTCTTATTTTGTAATTATTTTCTTTAATTATCTTCATGGCCTACACATACTTCCTTCTTCAATTGACTTTGTCATCTTCAAAAATTCATTTCTCCTCAACCATGAGGATCCATGTGACATTCCACATACCACCCATAACAACATGATGTATGTTATCCATCCATGGGTCTTGTATCTACATGTGCATTTTCCTTCATGTCCAAATACCTTCATCAATCTTGTGGTACAAAACCCATGACTAGGGTTGACATCAATGACAACAACCAATATTCCAACAATATCCCCCTTTGTCATTGATGGAAGCACTCATGCTCCCCCTATTATCATGATCCCAATTTATCTCCCCCTTTGACATCAATGACAAAGGGTAGGGATTCTCCCCCTGAGTTTAATGGAAAAAGGTAACTCTCTTCTTTGGGGTTGCTCCCCCTGAACATGTGGCACTCAATAATACTCCATCCTTATTTTTGGTCTTTGGGACATTTTCTTACATGGAATCATTTTTGGTGGCTTGTATATTCTCTCTCTTCTTCATGTCTAGGATGTATATGTTGTTCGGTCTTCTTGTTGTAGTTGCAACCATCTTCCTGAGTTATTTTCTCTGATTTTACATTTTTGGGAGTCAAACATAAGAGTGTATCCTTGATCACACATTTTACTAACACTGAGGATATTATGCTTCAGATCTTCAACCAATAAGACTTTTCCTACTTTTACATTTTCACTTCCAATCTTTACAATTCCTTTTCCAAGTATTTTAGTAAATGAGTCATCTCCAAATGTAACATTTCCACCCTTTTTATTCAAGCTGACAACTTTTCTTTGATCTCTGGTCATATGAGATGATCACCCACTGTCTATGAACCATTCATCTTCTTATTTTCATTCTTTAGCGATCAATGTTATTTGACAGTTTTCATTGTGTGGAATTTATTTCCTTTTGCCATGTTGTAGCTAGTATACAAACATTTGGCATATGGTTATCTTCCTTCATCTCTCTGCAATATCGTGATTTATGACCAAGATTATTGCACTTGTAACATACAAAATTTTGATCCATTAATGGGTCAAATGGATTATAATTGTTGTTGATAGGTCTACAAACATTTCCATATCTACTATTTTCACCATTCATGTAGCTTGCATAGTTATTCCTTTCATGGATTATACAATTGATTGCCTTGTGTCCAAAATTTCCATAAGTATAACAATGTCCAAGAAATAAATTTTCATACCTAGGAGTAAGTGATCTTCTTTGTGGTGTGGTCCATCTGGGTTCACGATCTATTCTTCTGTAGTTCCCTTCATAATGATTTATTTCATACCTGATGGGAGAGGATATTCTTGATGTCTCATTCATTCTAAATTCTAGTCTTCTATCTTGTTGTTCAAGTTGTTTTGTTAAGAACGAAATATCAATATAGCATAGAAAAACCTTAGAAAAAGTACTCAACGCCTTGAAAAAGAGATAATTTCAGATAATAAGCCTCTTCTAGGGCGAAACCTCCTTTTACCCCACTTAAATGTTCAAGTACAAGATGATTCAAAATGAAAATGTCTCCTTGGTATATATAGGAGACTAGGAGGTATAATTACAACTAATGGTCTAAAGCCGACATAAATAAAATAACATTACTAATAT
>ML778351.1:338233-359826 GCA_009831015.1 Picea engelmannii
CCAGCCTCTAACATTTCTTCAACCATGCACTCAATTTCACTCTTCCGGGCGTAAGGGTATCTGTATGGCCTGATGTTAGGAGGAACACTCCCAGGAATTAGGTGAATTTCATGATCATGATTTCGAGTGGGTGGAAGACCTTTGGGAATATATTCAAATACTTTAGAATGCTTATCAAAGATCCTTTGGATATCTTAAGGAATAGATGGCTTAGATGTTTGAACATATAGTGATCATAGTTGTGCAATAACTCCTTGATGCCCCCTTTTCAATAATTTTTTCATGCCATTAGAGCTTATCACCTTACCAGGTTTCCCTGTGATACCTATCCACTCAATTTTTTTCCATCCAATGAAAATTTCATGAAAATTTCTTTAAAATTAAAAGCCATTGTTCCTATTGATTGTAGCCATTGGATTCCTAGTACAACATCTGCACCACCCATGGGTATAGTAGTCATTGGACTATTCATTACATATTCCCCCATAGTAGATTGATCTTATTGCATTTTCCTGAGCAATTGATAGTTTCTCCATTTGCAATCATTACTTGAAACTCTGGCACTGGATATACAAAGAAATTGAGAGCTTTGGCTAATTTATAGTGGATGAAATTATGAGTACTACCAAAATCAATTAGGACTATTACCTTTTTTCTTTTTTGATGTATCCTTCGATCTTGTGGGTTTGAGGAGTGCTAATTCTAGCCAATGCATTACACAATATCGTGGGAGTCAAATATTCAAATAAAATTGCTTCTATGTTTTCATCTTGAGATGGTTCTTGGTCTTGTTCTTCTTCCTCTTCACAATCTATGTAGAATAATTTCTTCTCACCACACTTATGTCCCTTACTGTACTTTCTATCACAATTAAAGCATAAACCTTTTTCTTTTGTTTCCTCCAATTGTTGAGGTGTCAACCTTGTAGGTTGAGGTGTTTTAGAAGAAGGAGCATTTTTCTCTCTATAGATGTTAGGATTGGTCCTTCTAGTAGCCATAGCCATATTTTAACTTTCAACATTTCTTGCCACCTTAAATGGATTCTCCAATGATTTAGGTTCCCAAAGGTGAACCTCATGTTGAATGTTATCCTTTAAAGTTCCTATGAATACATCAATCAAGTTCTCATCTGGAATATTGGTTACCTTTATATTCAATCTTTGGAAGTTATCAATGTGCTCGATAACTGAACCCTTTTGCTTGAGATTTATCAATTGGCTAAAGAAGGTATTGCTCCTTGTATCCTCATAGTGTGCTATCATTTATTCCGTGAACATTGTCCAAGTGATGAGTGATTTGTGAGAACAAAGCCATCGATACCATACAAATTGATTAGGTTCTAAATATAAAGAAGCAATTTGTACCTTTTGTGTATGTGGCACATTGTGGAGATCAAAGAATTGCTCCATCTGAAGTATCCATGTGATTGGGTCCTTGCCATCAAACTTCCTCATATCAATCTTAGGAACATGGTTGGTCCTCAAACCATAGTTGTAGTTTCTCCATTCTTGATTCACCTTCCTTGTGTCCTCATCATGAATTTCATGGGATGCATTTTCACTTTTAGGTGTCTTCTCTGTTACGAAATTTTTGAATACTTCCATGATCTCCCCTTTTAAACCCTCCATCATCTCTTGTAGTTCATCTTTTGTTACTATCTTCTTTTGTAAATCATTTATGTCCCTACGCATTTCTTCACCTCCATCAAGAGTTCAAGTAGGATTGTCTGGAGGATTATTTGGTGTATAAGTTCCCTTTTTGGGTGGCATGTTGGCCAAGTATCACTTTTGAACCTTGATTTTGAGGTGGTTCCACTAGACAATCTTTCTTCTGTTGTATCTCCCAAGTTTCGTCCCTTCTGTGTATGCAAATTTCTTTTATGTAGTTCTTTGATATTTCATCTCTACAATTCCACAGGTCTAATCAAAATTGGATGTGCCAAGTGGAATTTACAGTAACTTACCCACAACTTGTTGATTTTTTTCCTTTCCAGGAGATCTCACTTGTATAGCGTGCCCCACACAACATAATTGATATAAAATTCTAAAACTCACACCAACAATACTACTGACTGTACATGATCCAATGAAACTAGTCCCACTCAATTTGGATACTCTAGGAAGAAGTTATGATTGATTTACCTGGAACACCTTCTTGAGACTAGTCAGTAGGACTAGTCAAATACCCTATCTCACACAGGGTGTATCTACAAATTTAAGATGACCCAAAAGATTAACGTTTTACCACATATACCTTACTAATTTTTGTAAATATATTCCATAGTTTAGGGTTTGAAATGTTACAAAAATATTTTATAGTGAAAATTCTGCAATGAATCAGTTTAGGATGATTCCAGAACCATATCTTGTATAGGTTGTATCTCTAAAATTATAATGCCACAGGAGATGAATTTTGAACCCAATGTACATGGATCCATCTACTAAATATCCTCCAAGTCGTTCCTTCTGAAAAGTTGTAGAAAATGTTATAGCAAAAATTCCAAGGTTTCTCATATGTAGCAGCGAAACCCCAAGACCTTGAGCTTTGATACCATATGTTAAGAACCAAATATCAATATAGCATATAAAAACCTTAGAAAAAGTACTCAACGCCTTGAAAAAGAGATAATTTTAGATAATAAGCCTCTTAGAGGGGGCAACATCCTTTTACCCCACTTAAATTTTCAAGTACAAGATGATTCAAGATGAAAATGTTTTCTTGGTATATATATGAGACTAGGAGGTATAATTACAACTAATGGCCTAAATCCAACATAAATAAAATAACATTACTAATACAATATGCCCCAATTAAGGGGTAATGAGCCAATATTAGGGCTTAACATGTTCTGGAGTGTTGGTTTCATCATTTTCATCTTCCTTCTCTTGTTTTGTTGTCTTCAAACTGTCATTGTATCCTAGTCATGTCTTGTCATTTGGAGATCTTTGATTGCTAAGGATCGCATCTAATTTTTCAGTTCTTTTTTCAAACTTCTTCAACTTTTTTGTTGTCAATAGTAGCTCCCCTTTTTTGTGATCCAATTCTGCTTTCAATTTCTCATAATCTTCTAATTGTTCCTTCAAGCTATTAATGGTCTTTTCAAGATTGTAATTCTCTTCTTCACAACTACTCAATTCACCTTTTAGTATTATGTTTGTGTTTCTAAGATTGCTATTTTCATTTTCAACATGCTTCAACTTTTCAAGATTCCCATATTCTTGTTCACTTTCTGCATTGTCTTTGTATCCCCAAAAGGAATCAAGGTTGGTTTCTTCATGTGAATCGTCTTCTCAAATGATTTCTTCTTATTTAGAATTCTTGTGATCATCATCCTAGGTTTCTTGGGTTATGAAGAGGACTTATCCTCCATCATTATCTTATTAATCACTCTCATCTGAGGAGATGTCATCATCCTTGGAGTGGAATCTCTTTTTATTGTTAAGACTTCTCTTTTTATAGTAGCAGTTTTCAACAATATGTCTTATTCTACCACAGTTAAAGCATTTGAGAGGAGACTTGCCTTTGTATCTTCCACTTCCCTTATGAAACCTTCTTACAAAATTTGCTATTTCTTCATCAAGGTCATTATCCTTGTATTTTGTCTTCCTTATGGCTTCAAAAACTGCTTCATTGTTTAGCTGGTCACTTTTTGTACCTATTCTCATTTCATATGCTATAAGAGACCCATGTAATTCATCCATTGTTATTTTGGTCAAGTCCCTAGTTTCTTCAATGGCGGAGACCTTAGCATCATACATCAAGAGAAGTGATATCAACACTTTTTGTACAACCAACAATTCATTGAGATGTTCACCTAATCCTCTGATAGCATTAACAAATTCATAAACTCTAAGAAGATAGGTTGCAATATCTTCCTTTTCATTCATCTTCAAATTTTCAAATTCAGCTCTATGTCGTTGAATCTTGACTTGCTTAACTTTTGGATCACCTTCGTAGATAATCTTGAGTTTATCCCATGCCTCTTTAGCAGTTCTGCAACCCATCAATTTTCTAGAAATGGTTGGTGCCAATGCTGCTAGAATAACATGTCCGTCTTTTGAATTACAACTCATAAGATTCTTCTCATTTGGATCGGTTGGAGCATTATTTGGGATTACATAGCCATTTACAACTGAGTACCAAATGTCTACTCCCAAATGCGTTAGGTAAGTTTTCACTCTATCACTCCAGTATGCATAATTTCTTCCATCAAATTTTTGAACCACATTTGAAATGTGGTCATGGTCATCCATCTTTGCTCAGGATTTTCCTCCCAGTGTTTAAACTGTTCTGAAGGCAACCTGCTCTAATACCAATTGTTGATACTAAGAGGGGGGTGAATTAGTATCAAGTACAATTTAAAGCCTTTTTCAACTTATACTTAAACCATTCAACTATATCCAATGAGAAATGAACAATAGTATAAGAGTTACACCAATACACCACAACACACCATGCACAATATATGAGAAATAATCAATAGTTATTATTCAAGGGAAGTAATGACTTCCAAAGGTAGCTACAACTTCCAAATGTAAAGGGAGGGATAAAAATACAAGAGGAATATACAGTGCTCCAATATCAAGAGAGGATTTAAATCTCCATCCTTACCCCTTCCTTCCACCCAAAATCAAGTTATAGAGAGAATGGTAGACTTTGTTCAATTCTAGTTTATTCAGGAGACCAAACTTGCACAAAATGCCTCGTGCTCAATATTTAACATAAGATTCTAAAAATCACACACAAGAAACTACAGTTTGTACTATTTCCAATGAAGTTTGTCCCACTTCATTTGGATTCTCTATGAAGAAGTTATGACTATTTTACCAAGAACACTTGTTTATTGACTAGCTTCATAACTGGTGGAAAAACCTATCTTCCACAGAGTGTATATCCATAATAATAGTGAATCAAGAGCTGAATTTTTTACCACAGGTACCTTGATATGTCTTCTAAATACCATAGGAATTTAACCATCTGAATAGTTATAGAAAAAAAGTTATAGAAAAAATGGTAAGATGACCTGAAAATAACATACCTTAGAACACATCACCAAAACACTTCATCCTCCCTTGAAATCCGGCTTTCTTTACTTCTAATTTCCTCTGAAATTGGACTTGTGTATTAAATTAATGTATACTGATATTTATTTATACCATTTATGTCACTTCCTTTTAACATTAGGGTTGACCTGACAATTTCTTATTTTGTAATTCTTTTCTTTAATTATCTTCAGGGCCTACATGTACTTTCTTCTTTAATTCACTTTGTCATCTTCAAAAATTCATTTCTCATCAACCATGAGGATGCACATGATGTGTAACATACCACCCAAAACAACATGATGTATAATATCCATCCATGGGTCTTGTATCTACATGTGCATTTTCCTTCATGTCCAAATACCTTCATCAATCTTGTGGTCCAAAACCCATGAGTAGGGCCGACATCAATGACAACAACCAATCTTACAACATGGATTATGATTGTTTAATGGTCATAATGGTTTAAATTTTGATATGTGGAGCACAAGGATGAAAGTATTTTTATAGGCACAGGGTACTTATATTTGGCTATCAATCATTACAAGATATGATAGTTCAAAAAGGGAAAAGACTATAGCCAAGAAGGAATTGAAGAAGAATAACAAAATAGAAATGGAGTTCATGGGGAAAGGATTACCTAATCCTATAAGAGAAAAGGTTGGTAAATGTTCATCAGCCAAAGAAATTTGGGATAAGTTACATGACATATATTCTTCACCCATCACAGATTCAAAAAATGCCAAAGAAGATGCAAGTACAGATCAAGAAGAAATATATTCACCATGTCAAACAGATTCAGAAGATGAAGATTACATAATAAATAGAGGTATGTTGTTTTACTTTAATTGTGAAAAATGTGGACATCTTGAAATAGAATTCCATGAAGGAAATGAGACAGAAAAACAAATTGAAAAAGAAGACAATTATGAGGCAGAATTGATTAGTGCTTTAGATGAACTAAGAGAAGAAAAGAAGTCACTCAAGAAAGAATTGGTGAAAAAAAAGGAAAGTGTTCACATTTTTGAAGAAGCCCAATAGGTCATTGGGAACTTAAGAACTCAGATAGAAGAAGCCAAAAAGATCAAAGAAAATCTTGAATATCAAAATCAGTGTTTGGAAGCCAACATAGCAACACAGAAGGAAGAATAAGAAATGAGAGAGAAGATATTGACATATCATATTAAGGAAAGAACTAACGATCTAAACCAACTTGAGTTAGAGTTTGGTCAAGAAGAGAAAGTACTTGAATAATAAATAATCACATTAAAATTATGCTGGAAGAAGCGAAGAGAACCGAAGAAGTCATGAAGTCTCAGATATTAAAGAAAGAAGAATAGGTTGAGAAGCTTAAAGAATAAGTTTTCACATTCAGAAGTAAAATCGTCAAGCTCAAAAAGAACGTTAAAGAGACATAAACATCCACATCAGTTACAGAGAATGAATATAAGCACTCTAGGTTTCTAGAAAAGAAGAATAAAGAAAATAGAAAGAGTTATGCAGAAGTAATCAAAGGAAGGAATCATGGTCAACTAGAATCTAAGAAAACTATTGAAGATACATCTTCAAGAATACCATCTATGTTCAAGACAAAAAGAAGCTTCAATCATGATCATGATCAGTCAAGGCATAAATTCAGAAGGACTACACCACAAAGAATATCATTTACTCCCAGGTATGCAAATTTCTTTTATGGTCATTATTTTTATTTTACTAATTTTGGACATAAGGTTGTAGATTGCAGGGATTATAAAAGAAATGTTCAAGTAAGAAGTGCCTATGTGGCCGAACATAACATTGAGTGTTACGAATTTCATAACTATGGACACATAGTCAGTGATTGTAGAATAATGAACGATACTTCCATGAAAGAGAACATTGATATAAGATATAAGAAAGTATGGATAATAAAACATGAAGAAGAGGTGAACAAATACCAGGTACCATGGATCATAATATTAGAAATAAAACGAGATGACGACAATTCTATAGATCAAAAGAAAGATGTCAAATACAAAAAGGTTTGGAAAGTAACTGAAAGAAAGGAAGGACAAGTAAATAAGGAACATGTTCAAGAGATTGTACTTTTAGGCAGTGTAGTGAAAGATGAATCCAGAGACATAAAGAAAGAAGTCATATCTCAGAGAGATAGTGAATCTACCAATGAATATGATGATGAATCTACCAATGAAGATGATTATGAATACACATTAGAGTAGGATTTTTTCTAAGCCATCTGGCTTAAAGACTCCTAGGTAATATGAATATTAGACAGGGGGATTCTATGCGATAGATGTGACAGACCAAAGAACTATCCTTCGAGCAACTTGCAGAGTTTGAGAAGATAGATTCAGAGTAGTCAGTTAGTAGAAGTACATTTTGATAGATTAATCAAGACGTCATGATAGTATAGTGATAAATGGGTCATGATTATAGACAATTGTGCAAGTAGAGTCTTGTATAGTATGGACATATATGGATTCATAAGAAAACTTAGTAGGTTTGGACAGATATATGAAAGTGGACAAGAGCATGGATTGATAGATTGGTTCAGAGAGTGTTTCATAGACAAAGGAACCTTATCATAATGGATGATAATTACATAGAAAATTCCTCGAACAATGCTAATGGATTCCAAATTGATAGATAATTTTTGGACACATGCAGTGCATACAACAATTCACATTCAAAATAGAGTAATTCCTTGAAACAACAATGAAACAACTCCCTACGAACTATGGAATGGAAGTGTAGACAACAACCTCTACATCAAGGTAACTCAAGGTAGTATTTTATTTCTTGAAATTTATGTTGATGATATTGTTTTGGAAGTACTAATGACAGGTTAAGCCAGAAATTTGCAAAGGATATGCAAAATGAATTTGAAATTTCATTACTTAGAGAACTATCCTTCTTTTTGGGTCTTCATATATGTCAAAGAAACCAAAGAATTTTTATTTATCAAACTAAGTATATCATAGAAATGCTAAATAGGTTTAGAATGGAAGATTGCAAACTAGTTACCACTCCTATGCAAACCAGTTGCAAGTTGAGAAAAAATGATGATTCAAAGTATACAAACCAAAGGAAATACATGTCAATGATTGGTAGCTTACTATATGTGACAACATCTAGACCATATGTAATGTAGGGAGTTGGACAGGTGGCACAATTTCAAGCAACACCAAATGAATCACATGTATTAGCAGTAAAGGGGATTTTCAGATATCTCAAAGGAACATAAGATTTTGGATTATGGTATCCAAAAGGAAAGGATCTATCAATTATTTCCTACAAAGATGAATATTGGGTAGGTTTCAATATACTTATCTACAACCGAGGCAGAGTATATTGTAGCAATAAGATGTTGTGCACAGGTTCTATGGGTGAATCAAACTCTGACAGATATACAGGTAGAGTATGATGATCCCATTCCAATATATTGTGATAATATAAGTGCCATCACTAGTATCTCAAAGAACCGAATGATGCACTCCAATATGAAGAAAATTCCAATCAAGTATCACATTCTATGGGAACAGGTTATAGAGAACAACATCATAGTTGAATATGTGGAGACAAAATAACAAGTGGAAGGCATGTTTACAAAACCACTTTCATGAGAAGCCTTTGAGTATCTATGCCAGAGACTCAAATTAATTTCTACTCCAAAATGAATGCTTTTGAATGCTTATCTTATATGTCTTAGATTTACACGAGGAAACACCATACAAAGGACAATTCAGGTTGGAATATCAGTTTCAGGAAGAGTTCAGCCAGGGGGACACTAGAAAATTTGGGTCATTTTGCGATGGTAATTTCGATGCTCTTGCAACATTATTTCATTGATATTGCGATGAATCTTGAGTCTCTGAAACGTCGTTTTATGGCACGTGGCAGTTTCGATGAACTTGAACTAACATCGCAAGAGAGATAACCCTAGGGGAATTCTAACAATTGCGAAAAAAAAGAAATATCATCGCCAAGACGATAATAAAGGAAAACAATGTGAAACCAACTTTTCATCTCAATTGTGATGACCTTTGCAACGACAACTTTGGTTGTTTTCGTGGCTAAATTGTCGCAACAAGTTAAGTTGTCGTCGCAATTGCGATGGCAACTTTTCATTGGCCATATAAAAAAATTATTGCAGCAAGTTAAGTTGTCGTTGCAAGGGCGATGACATCTTTTCGTTGGTAATATTGAAAAATTGTTGCAACAAGTTTAGTTGTTGTCGCAATTGCGATGACAACTTTTCATTGATCATATAGAAAAATTGTCGCAGCAAGTTAATTTTTCGTCACAAGTGCAACAACAACTTTTCGTTGGTCATATTGCAAAATTTTCGCAGCAAGTTTAGTGGTTGTCACAAGTGCGATGGCAAATTTTCGTTGGTTATACAACAAAATTGTCGCAGCAAGTTGAGTTGTTGTCGCAATTGTGACGAACAATATTTATTTAAAAAAACAATAAAAAATTATTTTAGGCTACAATTTTAATATTAATATTACCATTTTAGTATTAATATTACCATATCCTCCAAGTGGAACATGGTTTCTCCTATAATTCCTTGGATAATGGGGATGGGATTCAATGCCTTCATAAGGTGCATGATAATTAGTGGTATGTGGATGCCATTAGAAGGTTTTAGGCATTAGGTATGGGTACTAGAGCCTTGACCATGGTTGAGTTATAAGTCACGGGAATTAGGACCTAAGTTAATATTCTTGAGCTAATAGGTCATGATCAGGGCCTCAAACTACAACATAGTTCCTTTAAAGTGAATCTTTGTCATATAAATAGGATATGGGTATAGTAATGAGTTTTTTCATAGTAGTAATGGGTCTCAAGAAATTTACCATAACAAGGGGAGGACAATAAGGGCCTTATTCCATAAATGGATTTGTAAGGCTCAATATCCATGAACATCACCTTCAACATAATCCCTTTAGAGAAATTATTTGGCCTCCAAGTTGAATATGTGTACCATTATGAAATATTTTGCACTAGGGACCTATGCATTAAGTAATTATCCATGGTCAAGTGAGGAAAATAAGGCCCTTGGGTCATTTATATATGAATCTGTTAGGGACTCAGGGACATAATCAATGCCCTAAACCACATAACATGTTCTCTATAGGGAATCATGAACCTTTCAGTGAGATATGGGTATTGTTATAATATTTTGTGTATCAAAGATAGATACTAAAGATTTAACCATGGTTGGGGGATAAATCTAAGGAATTAGGCCTTGAAAAAATATTATTGGGTTAATAGGCCATGATTAAAGCCATGAACTACAACATGAGACATTTAAAGGGGATCTTTTGCATATGGGTTCGATGAAGTTTCTATTAGGATTTTTTGTGTAGTAGGGATTTATGTTGGGGCCTTGACAATAATTAGGTGATGAAAATAGGGTCCTTAATCCATAAAGTATGATCAAGGCCTTTAACTACAACATCATCCCTTTAAAGGGGATATTTTTCATATGGATGAGAAAGGTTTTCGATTAGGATTTTTTTGTGTAGCTGGGAGGGGTCTTAGAGCCCTGACCATGATTAGGGGATGAAAATAAGGTATTTAATCTATAAATGAGTGTAAATAGTCTAAATAGTCTTATGGAACATGGAATATTCTTCAAACAACTAAAAACAACTTGTAGAAATTAAATTTGTTCTTGAGCGCGATATTGGTACTTTTAGGAGGCATTACATAAAAGATATGGATCTCATAGATTTGGATGTAAATGAAGCTTCTAGGGCCTTAGCCCATGAAAAAGGACTCAAACCACCATACAAACTCAAATCATTGGCCTCTTGGTGGGATATAGACATCATTAAGAGAATTTTCATACTAGGCATGGGTCTCAAGGCTTTGACCATGGTCAATGAAGGAAAGCAAGTGTTGTATGATCTAAATTAGTATTTTAGGGATTATAATATTTAACATATGAATGATATTTGGGATATATTAAAAGAATTTAGATGCATTGGATGGATTTCGAGACTGTGACCATGGTCATGCGAGAAAATAAAGGGTCTTAAGATATAAATGAAAGTTTTAATGCTCATGAACCATGCACATGTCCTTGAACCACTACAAAGTTTCTTTAAAGAGGATATTTGGCCTCCAATTGGGATAAGTGTGATGTTAGGTGGTTTCATGCACTAAGGATAGGTCTATGGGTCATAACCATGACAAGGAGAGAAAATAAACAGACTCAAGTCATATATAAATATTTTAAGGATATTGTCCATGAACATGGACTCAAATCACCACATAGGACCTCTAAAAAGGATCTTTGATCTCAAAATGGGATATGGGTGCCTATAGTATTTTTTTCATACCAAGGATGGATCTTGGTGTCTTGACCACGATAAAGTAGTGAAAAGAAGAGACATATCAACTAAATGAATATTTGAGGGCTCATGGGATAAAATGGTGTCTTAAACCATTACATGCATCCTTCAAAGGGGATATTTAGCCACCAAGCTGGATACATATGCAATTAGGAGAAATTTTTGACCAAGGATGGGATTCAAGGTCTTATCCATGTTAGGATAAAGACACATTAGACCAATTTTATATTAAATAACTCCTAAGTGTCGAAATATCCTAACATTCCCCCTTAAGAACAACCTAGGATATGTTTGAAGGATTTACAAAGGTGAGACAATAGGAGAAAGAATGAGGCATTAGAGCATATCCCCCCTTGATGACAACTTATTAAACTCCTAACATAGATCAAAGTTTGGAAAACTTCACTTTTGTAAGAGACTTTGTGAAAATGTATGCAACTTGATCTTTTATTGGGAAAAAGATCACTTGAGAACCATTATGATATTTTCCATTCTAGATGGTTATTAAGATATTTCCCATGGTCCAAGGATAAAATCCAATGTATTGTGGGTGTTAAAATATTATTTATGGTTCATGGACCATGCATAGGGTTTGAAACCACCAAACAAGGTTTATAAATGGAATATTTAGCCGAAAAGTATAATATTGAATCCACTGTGAGGTTTGGCATGATAGGGATTGGTATTTGGGCCCTAAGCATGGTCCAAGGACAACCGTTAGCATATTAGGGACAAACGTGTAACATTTTCTTAATATATGAATATAATATAATGATTAAAGGATTAAACTATGATAAGATAAGAGGTTTTACAATAAGAAATTGAAGTCTTAATCTATTATTCTATTTATTTGTTGTGCAAGGATAAGGTAAAGATTCTTACAAATAGTCCATTCATAATTTTGATATTTCTAACCTACAAGGTTACATATAAATTAAATAATGCAATATAGAAGATGAAATACTCAAAGAAAATGTGTCTAAACTCAAATATGTGCTTGGGTGGTACAACAACTATTTGATAATAATGTGCTTGGGTGGTACAACAACTATTTGATAACACTTATTTCAATAGGTCAATGACAGTGTATGGCTTTGATGTAAGAACCTCACATGGTGTATTTTACAAATACAAAACACAATCCTAAGACTCTAACACAACTCAATTGACTTTCACTCAAATAGTTAAATAGTAATTAGGCCTTCAAAGTTCTTTAATGCATGGTGATGCAACCCACCATAGAAAACACATGAAGGCATGAGAGGAACTATGATTCCACTATAGGGGAATATGAAAGGGGACCTATGGGAAAATAAATCCTCTATCTCCAAGGTCATTCTTAGAACTAAAATTGTTTTACAATGTGCCTTAAATGAATCCATATACCTTCTTTGACTTATCAACCAATCCTTGAATCTATGTAAGAGGTTGGCGGGGAAATTCTTTTCACATAATAATGGGAGCATGGTTTGAGTAAAATATTCATGCCATGGGAAGTGTAAGAGTCCTACATTCATCTAGTTATAGGTAATGTCATCCATCATTTCCACCAATGATATCATTTTCATTGACTCTAAGATTGTGGGAAGAACTCTAACATTAACTCTCTACATATTTCATGTTTTATTCTCCATTTCCAACCCAATATACCAATTTGTAAATTAACCAAAATCAACATCAAGAAGAGGAAAATTGTAGACTTTGGATGAAATATAGTGGTTGTAGGTGAACATATAGGATAGGGAAGATAACAATTCATCATTCACTATCCAGTATATACTCTTTATATCCTTGAGAGACAAATATAGTTCTTTTAGGAAATTCTTAGAAAGAATACAATAGATCAAGCTCTTTCTATCCACACTAAAGAGAACTAGAGAGAATAATATATCTAAGGGACCATGAAGTACATAAAGTGATTATATTACTTATGTTTCATGTTGTAGTGGAAGAGAGTTCCTTATCCATCGCAGGATGAATCAGATTCTTGTAATGCTTTTTGTTGAGAAGGTTAGGTAAGAATGTGAGTAGAAAGGTTGGGATGAGAAATATAGAATCATATTGCTTGGTTTTTTCACCATGATGGCCTCATAGCCTAGGTTGGTGGTGGTATCTACACTAGATGGTTGTGGTTTAATGGAAATTTTCTCTTACATGATCAATCTCTTGGACCAATTTTTTTTAAAAGATAAGTCTCATTTCTTTGCTTATGAATATGAAAAATTACTATTATTCCCAGTCATAAAAAAATTGTGTTATGCATGCTATGTGTCATTTATTTTTCCATTTTTGAATTCAAGTATACAATGAAATGAAGGAAAATTTCATGAGGCGAGATTAGAAAATGATTTACACGTTTTCGGAAATGTGTTTTGGATCGTGGAGGTGATCACCCTTCAAACCTACATTTTTCAAAGACATTAAAAGGTTAAATGACTGAATAATAGCTAAACATATATGACCACCCCAGGGATGATTTTAGGGGATAAATTTCGCTCATGGGCTAATTTTCTGTGGTTTTTCCAAAAATGAGATTCGCTATTTTAAAAATGATTCGCCCAAATTCTATAGGATAAAATTATTTTACCTTAAAAATTGCCAAAATTTTATAAAAACTATATAAAATACTTATAAATTTGAATATTTTTACAAAAATATCGCTAATCATTTATAGTTGGCATATAAAGGATTAGTAAGATTCGCCAAGGTTTCTAAATTTTAAAATAGATTTCCATCCTTAAAATCATCCCTGGACCACCCATATTGCTTGATTATGTCATCGCTCTATGATTTCAATGTTCAACTTGTTACATCTGCATTATCAATCAAGGTATTTACCATGTTTATGCATGGAAACAATTCCTCTTTGTATCCCACCTTGTGGAATCACAAGACCTTAACATTGAAATCCTTGGGTTCCTGTCCTTGGCTTATTTTTCTACTCACAATGATTTTTGGAAGGTTTTATCACTCTAGGAAACTCTTCTAGGTTGTATCTCGAAGATGCCTGGTAGCTTAACTAATTTTCTCAATGTTTCTTTCAATTGGATCAAGTTAGATGACTAACAGAAGGTTTACTCAAGAAAAGCATGCATAGACATATTCACATAGACAAGGTTTTTAACCAACTCTGTTCAGAGATTTCAAATAAGATATATGGATGGATGGATCTTATAATATCAATAGAAACACACATAAGATATATATATATATATATATATATATGAATGACCAATGTTATAAGAAAATAATACTTTTAAAACTCATTTTATTAGTGTAATGAGAAGATGACAGTTCTTAGACACTAGATAAGCATAAGAAATGAAATAAAACATTCAAATACAAGTATAAAATGGACAAGAGGTAAAATTGAACACAATGGGAAAAATAAGCTTATATTTATGATATGCTATGAGAAGATTGGGAGTACAAGCCAAGTATAATCTCCAAAGTTGACCCCTTTTAGTTCATCAAATGTTCTTGGCTTTATAGCCTTTACAAGAAGTTTCCATATCCTAAGAAACTGGATCAAATTTGCTTAAAATAGAAAATCAAAATAGATTCAAGAAAATAGGAAGAGATAATATTTAATAGGTCAATATCTTATCCAAATGATTTTCTTGTCCTTCATATTCTTCAATAGTTGTAGTAGGTCTTCATAGCTTGAGGGAAAATTCATAATTTCCACCTTGGCAAAACATGTCACTTTTTACCAAAAATAGACAAGAAAAATGATATTCTTCACCTCGCTGGCACTTTCAAAACTGAGATAAAAACTTGATTATGATGCCTTTAATTATTTTCTATCATTATAAACCACCCTCGAGTCACCTCGATCAATAAAATTTGGATCTGTGCAAAAAAGATATCTTTATGCCATGTTCTGCACTTTCGGTGGCTAGAAGAGCTAAAATGCGAACTTGTAAGCCACCAAAAGATCTACTTTCGGTGGCTAAAGACAGTTTTAAATGAATTCCTAAGCCACTAAAAGTTATTTTTTCAATTTATCTTTTAAAATTGCAAAAATGCATTTCCTTCCATCTTTCTGATCTTGTTTTCCAATTCTTTTAAGATACAATGTACTATTATTCTTTGTAATCATTTCCTTGATGAACTCCTCATAAATAGTTTGTATTATATTCAAGTGTCTTGGAAGAAGATTTTTTATAGGCTCAAAAGGCCACTTCTCCAATGCTTCACGATCAAAATGTTCAGCCTGAACTTTTGTTTACCAAAAAACATAAATTTAGTGTGGTTTTGGTCTTATAGCCAGGGATTGGAAAATCATATGCATGTCCCTTTGTATTAAGGGATTGAACCATATATTTGACCTCCTCTATAGTTTTTTGAGTGGTATTTTTGACTGTAGATATGCTCTATCTCTTGCCAAATTGTTTTGCATTAGCTGCATTGTTACTGTAACTCATATATACCTTGAATAAGAAAGAAATCTCACCTTGCATGTTTCAAGAAGAGCATGGATGCCATATTTGTTATTCTTTATAAAATCCATTGTCAACTTTGAATATTCTCTTCAAAGAGGATCGTAACATTTACCTAACTATCTGTTGATTATGATAGTCTAGCTGAAGAATTGAAATTTATCAAGAACTGATGGAGCTCTCATTGCATCAATTTTTGCTCACAATATATATCAATGGTATATTTATCCAAAACAAAAAATACTCTGTCATCAGTTGCTAGGTCTCTTGTCCCTAATTTCTTCATCATCCAAAACAATCACACACACTTGATTCAGATCTGATCGACCAATCAGAATTGGGATGGGGAAATTTGTCAGCTAGAACATCCATTCATAAAACTGTTTTGACAATAGAGTTAATAGAACCTGCAAGTGATCCATGCTAGAGTGAAATGCTCATTATCTACATCTGAAGTTCTGACCAAAACCCAAAATCAATCATCTCTCCACTATTAATAAAGAAAGCATGCAGATGCTATTTGGCTTCCATGCTCGTGGCACCATGCGAATGGCCTGTTGCATGAGCACTTTGCACGTTGTGAAGTTTAATCTTAGGGCTCGACCAATGGCTTAGATCGTGGCTCTGCATCCTGACCTGATGCTTTCAAACTGTCAAATGCTTCAAAACCCAACTATACTTACCATATGATATATGCACACTTATTTTCTGCCTTCAAATCAAACAATTGGCAATTATATGGATTTACAATTTGGCATGTGGATTTAGCTTGAGTTGAATGCATTAATCTTTGTTGACTTTATGGGTTGAATTGTCATGTGGACTAGGAATATGAATTAACTCATGCCTAGGGTTGTGTCCACCCCCCCCCAACTTTTGTAAAAAGTTAATAAACCCGAGAGGCCTGTAGACTGAAGAAATTCTAAATGTATAATATGTAAAGCTATATGGAATTTGACATAGAGTAAGAATATATATAGTGTGACTTATCTCACATTCTAGATCTTGGCTTTTGGAAACTTAAGACTTAGGCACTTTTAAATCACACACCATTTTTTATTTCATTTGGTAAAAATAACAATTGTAATTCTAAGGAAGCATAAAACTAGGGTTTAGGCTTTGTAACCATTATGTGCTTGTGTAATGAAGGTCAAGGATAGAGTCATAAGGGTCTAGAGAAAACACGATCGATGTGAGATTAATGGGGAATTTGAAGATATGGATTAGGGAAAATGACCAAGGAAAATGAAAAATTAAGCATGAACAAATGAAATTCCTCAAAATTTACAAAACCATTTGAGGAGATAACAAAAGGTTGAAAATCATTGTACATATCATAGAGGATTGAATAAGTAGGCTTTGATGCAATGTTGAGTAGAAACACCATGTCCATGACACAATGAAAAGAATGGTAATGCTCTTTTTCATGTGAGACACAATGAAACATGTCACAAGACTTTCAAAGTTGCATATATCATGTCACAAGATTTTGGAAGTTGCATATATCATGTCACAAGATTTTGGAAGTTGCATCATTAAGAGAAGATGAAATTATGATTAAGTGTATAAAAAAATTACATTCATAGATATATACAAGCCATAGAAATAGCCTTTTGTATATTATCAACTATATAATGCACATCTAACTGTCTTATAAAATTATTACATGACATCATGAATTTCTTTTAATCTTCATTTTTGCTTTCCAGTTCTTAAGAAAATCATCCATTCCCATGTCTTCGTTTACTGGGTGTTCTTCAGCAGATGATGTTGTTTCAGTCCTTTCATGTCGAGTACGTCTGGTCTCATATTGACGATGTGGATGTTGTTGTGAGGGGCCATCCCCTAAAAAAATAAAAAATATTAAATTTATATGGCCAATTTTTAAATATCATTGAAGTAGTTCATTAATATTAAAAAGAAACTCTGCAATGTAATTATTTACCTGGTCCTCTAGCTAGCACCGTTGGAATGGTTGTCATCTTGTTCACCTGATATTCAGGTCAAGGATGATCATCTATGACGTTCTCTTCCATTGAAAAGTCAAAATTTATAAGTACAAAATTATTAAGTATATGATTAATATATAGACATTTTATCGTCATGGGCCTCAATCACAGGAACATCTTGGGGTTGCACCTCACTGGGATGGGGCTGTTGGGGAGCACCATGATATTCTAGATGCATTTCACTATCAATGCTTTGTTGTTCAGTACTAATGGTTTCGTTGATCTTTCTACTCCCTTGATTAAAACAAAGTAACATATTAAATTATGGACGATATCAAATATTTACGTATTTTCTAAGTAACAAAAGGTTAATGTGGACTGAGTTTTATTTATCTTATCTCGCAAATTGGATCTTGGGGTCTGCCCCATGCTTTTCCTATGATCAACCATGACTTTATAACTGTACTTGTAACCAAGTTGGAGGTCTTCCTCTGTGGTTTCAATTTCGAAGTTGTCACCCTGCATTGCATAAGGGTATGGTTTTTTAATGTTTTTGGTTGCAATTACCTTAAGTTGTAAGGTGATACAAATAATATTCTTAAGATGTTTGGGTACTTACGATTCCTGACTGTAACCTCGAGTAGCTTCCCTAGCCTAGATTGTGTTGGCCATGTTTGGCAATCCTTTCTTTGGTTTCTTTCGAAGTGTCAGGAAACCTATCATCAAAATTTTAAAGTATGTTATATATAACCACACTTTTATTTAGATCTAAAGAAAAACAAAGCTAGTATTGAATTCAAAAAATTGTAATTTACCTTGGTGTACCAGTTATTTGTTCTCCTGATTTTTTCAAAATCTTCTCTTTTGCATCATCAATGATCGCCTTCCACTCCCTCTCTGGAATTGAGGGAGGATGCTCATACCTAGGATTAGTTTCCAAGCTTCGTCTATAAACATCGCGGGTATATTTTAAATATTCACCCGTTGCAGATGTGACCGCTTTTGTATCGAACGTGCCTACACCAAAGAGGCCTTCAAGATAATCCATAAGTTCCTTTTTGAGGTTGGAATTCTAGAAATTCCACCTCATGCATAAGGTTTCCCCAAAAATAGACAAGTCCTTGCTCTCTACGTGCCTATAAAAATGGTCGTTTCCTACACACAAAAATATATGATCATTAATATAAAATTAATAATCTAGGTGATTTCGGTATGAGGATAGCATTAAATGATTAAAATATGAATTAAAACTACCTGGGAGTCTTGATTGTTTTAATGGAAGTCCATTGTCGTTGACCAAAAATGTGCACGAAAGGGTCCCCGTTCTTGTCACATGTCTAGCTCCAGTAAATGAAACCATCTCAACCACATCACTATGATCCCCATCTCTGCCACCATCTCTAGACTTTGATCGAGGTGTGGATGCATGTCGGTGTGTGTCATGGCTCCTATCTAAATAATCCATAAGTTCCTTTTTGAGGTTGGAATTTCGGAAATTCCACCTCATGCGTAAGGTTGCCCCAAAAATAGACAAGGCCTTTCTCTCTACGTGCCTATAAAAAAGGTCGTTTCCTACACACACAAAAGATATGATCATTGATTTAAAATTAATAATCTAGATGATTTTTGTATGAGGACAACATTAAACAATTGAAATATGAATTAAAACTACCTGGGAGTCTTGATTGTTTTAATGGAATTCCATTGTCGTTGACCAAAAATGTGCATGAAAGGGTCCTCTTTCTTGTCACACATCTAGCCCCAGGAAATGAAACCATCTCAACCACATCACTATGATCCTCATATCTGCCATCATCTCTAGAATCTGATCGAGTTGTGGATGCATGTAGGTGTGTGTCATGGCTCCTAAATAAATGAGGTGTGGAAGATGGAGAAGTAAACAGTTCTCTAGCAGTTATATGACCACCTACATCAGGATTTTGTAGCATCTCTGTAGTGCCACCTACCAACCCTGGGCTGAACAAGATCCAAATATTCCTTTATAAAAAAGAAAATGTTTTTTCGTGAGATAATGTAAAAGTTAAAGAACAAAGTATCATAATTGAACATATGAGTGCATTAAATAATAATAATAATAATAATGGTTATTACCTTATACGTGTTAAGTTGTGACATAAGGAGCTTGATCCTTTCTTTGATGTTCGGAGTTTGTTTTGGACAATCTAACAAGCTAAATAGTTCCTTGTTATCTTTAATGATATTTTTTTTAATGAGAGCATCGGATCAGCGCAAGAATAAAACCCCTCTTCATCGTCGGAATCATGATCCACATGGCCTGCTGACTACATATAATTTCAGCAAAAACAATGTTATTTCAATACAATTATATAAGCAAATAATAAAAACAACATAAAATGAAAGTGGAAATTGAAAATCATTTACATGTTCTACGACTGGCCCTTTTCCACGATCATCCTGCCACATTATAATATAATTAAACCCCCCAAATATTTAAAAAATTGTTGATGATAACAAAAAACCAATGTTAAAGATAATATTTACAACAATGTTAAAGATAATAAAAAAATATAATGCAACAAGTAGAGGTTTCTTAAAGAGGTGTTGCATAAGAACCTGCACACTATTAGTCAATGTTTCTATTCGATTCAAATGGTAATTCACTAATAACTCTTCCCTGGGAGCTATGTTTTTTATTGCACACAGGACTACCCGATTCTCTTCACATCCCTCAAATATGCAATTCGGTTGTTTGTTTGTTGTCCCGGGTGGTGTGTTGTTTATAAACCCTACGATATTACCGGAAGATTTAGGCCTTCCATCAATATAGATAGTCTCTCCCTTAATTTTATCCTTGTTTATTAGTTGTATATAATTTGCGGCGAGTGCATATCTCCACATACTTCAAATGTACCAGACCAGCCACATCCAATCATTATAATTGTAACACGGTCTGACATAGTCCATCAATTCAGTTACTCTATTGTATTTTACAATTATTTCATCCATGGAAAATAGCCCCAAGCCATGCAGGGAGGATGGTGAAATGTGATATGTCCTATTGTTGACAATGAAGTCAACATATATAGGAGGTAGGTCCTTAGGTATCCATTGCTTCACCAGATGATTATACTTGAGTGGAACATCTATGTCTCCTATGCTCTCATCATCATAAGAGCATGATCCTCCTTCAACAAGAAACAATTTCATGCGTCTACAAAATTTTATTCTGACTTTTTCACCTCTGGTCCTTATTTGCTTATCATATCTACTAGATGCAGTCGCATTTCCAACCTCTATTTGTCCTAATCTTTCCTCACTCGACGAAGAAATATTTGACAGGTACCTATTTGGTTGTACCTTTAGTTGCATGTGCACGTGTTGTTAGTTAGTAGTCCATCATCATATTCACAATTCTAAATAAAAATTTTATATCTTTAGTTTTGGATGCACAATTAGACTAGGGTGCAATTACCAATATTAGTGGTCAACCACCTAATTTAATGTGACATCCCTCTTGATTTTGGACATATTAAGGACATATTAAAAATGTGAAAACACTAAGGACATGATAAATTTATCATATGAATATAAGAAAAAAATAGTATTAAGGTCGTTGTTTGTTGGATTTGTGCATAATGAACCAAAACAAAAAATCCTCACTTGAACTTGAGCAATTCCATAACTTCTAGAAATGGTATAGAAAAATATAAATACTAGACTAGGACAACCCAACTAGGCACCCTCTACTCAAGGAAGAGGAACCACATGACACAAAATGCCTCTAATTTTTGCTGACCACCATGTGTTGCATTGTAA
>ML778351.1:359915-380915 GCA_009831015.1 Picea engelmannii
GGGGGGGGGGGGTGAATCCGTTGTTACTGTGCTTAAACAATTATGCTTCTTTTAAAATATTTACAAGGCACTCAATGATGATCACAATAATGCAAGGAAATAAACAATGGCACATTCAACATCAGTCACATATATGAGAAACACAGAGACAGATATTTCCAAGGAAACCCATACAGGGTAAAAACCTCTTCTTATTTATATGATAAGTATTATTTACATTCTTTACATTATCATCCATATGAGCACCAACTCATTGTGAGGCTACAACCTCTGTTTTGCAAGATGCAACTTGTTGAGAGCACCAACTCTCTCTTTTTCTCTAGCACCCACTAGAAGGAAGAACCAACTCCCTGGTTTCTCTAGCACCAACTAGAAGGAAGCACCAACTCCCTGGTTTCTCTAGCACCAACTAGAAGGAAGCACCAACTCCCTGTGTTCAAGCACCCAATTGAACCTCTGAGGACACCAGTCCTCCCTAGAACCTCCAAACCACCCTGGATTATGAATATGAAATACTGAAACTTATTACAGTGATATAGTGTTCAATAACATCTTACGAGTCTCATCATTGTTCTGCAAGATTTTGCTACTCAGACTTCCTCACTGTCTTCCAGCATGCATCTGTTGCCCATTCTGTTCTTCTTCTTTTTATGTTATGTACGTCATATCCATTCACTTCACAGTTCTTCTTCTATTCTATTCAGCTGCTACACTCATCTCCTTCTTCATGCATGAATCACCTTCAACAACAACATCCACAACAACTCCAGCAGCAACAACAACCACATCTCTTCTTTGTATTGTGTATTTATATCTTTTGTGCACCTTTTGCATGCAATGCACGCAATACCTCTGCATACTCACACTACGCTGATATCCTCCATAACTTGAGTGCTCTGTCTGATCATCATTGTGACTCTTTAGCTTTTCTGGCTGTTTTTCCACTCATTCAACATCACTGTATGTTATGCTGAGATTCCTCAGCCTCTCTGGCAATTGAGACTCTTCATCCTCTCTGTGACAGTGGAGCTCACCTTCTCTGATCCAGTTATAGGCTTCAATGATCATCCAACTGTCAATCGCGTCCACGAGCATCTTCATCCCTCTTCAAGATTCCCAGAGACTCTTCATCTCCTCTGTCAATCACCTCGAAGTGTCTTCGAGTCCTTTGGCAGAAACCATCAGTGGTTTCTGGTAGTTACACTGTGACGTGCAACAGTAGCCCTTCGATCTCCCTCAAATTCACCTGCACGGTTGGATTAACTCTAATGGATTCTTGTGTTATTTACTCATTTCACACTTTCACAATTCGAATATTCTACGATGAGAAATATTGAGTCTCCATGTCACGATTTCTGAAACTCTGAAATAGAGATTTTCTGCACTAGCTCCTTCCTTTATATGACCATGGCTATGACCAGGCACTTGTTCATAATGTTCTTTTCACAATTTCACATTTCTCTTTTTCGTTAATTCCATTATGAAGTTTCTCGACTTTCCAAGTCGCGATATCCGAAACGCCGAAAAGGATCTTGTCTGCACGCACTCTTCTCTTCAACTCTTCAATGGTGTGACCACCAGCTGAGACCATGTGCTTATGCATAAAGCACTTTCGCGATTTCGCATTTCATAAATCTGGAGATGAGGCATCTCGACGCTCCAAGTCACAATCCCCAAAAACCCGAAATGGATCTTATCTGAATTGACTCCTTCCCTTCTCATGACCACTGACGGTGACCACAGGCTGTACCAAAAAGTCACTTCATATTTCGTGAGTTTATAAACTTCATCGAGTCTGATCGACGGTTGAAATTTACATAGATCGGATGATCTAGATCTTATCACGATCTTGCATCTCGTTGTTTCTTAGATGGAGGTTCTCATCATTACAAGTTGTGATAGGCGAAACTCCAAGATGGAGCTTAGATTAACAGTCCAGAATCCTTGGTGATCTGACAGTCTAGATCTTATCATGAGTTCACATCTCACGATTCCTATGATGGAGGTTCTCATCACTCTAAGTTTCTATAGGTGAAACTCCGAAATGGAGTCTTTGACATGCTATGATCTTCTGCCACGTGTCCCTCTTGGATCAACGGTCAATAATTTATAGAGATTTTCTCATATTGCGATTTCAACATTCTTGTTGCAAAGTGTTTCTAAACTCCAACTTCTGGTATCCGAAACCCCAATAGCCAAAGCTCTGAAATGGAGTTGGACCACCACTTAGATCTTGCACTTTAAAGAACATACAGTTTCTTCCTGATCCAATGATGATCGGACCCTGCGCTCGGATCTAACGCTAGAGATCTGCCCTCCATCTTTGCGCTCCTCCTATCTGGATTCAGATTTGATGGTCATCGGGAATTTTGAATGGGATCCAATGATCAATGTTGCTTCTCTACCAAATATTACACATCCTCCTTACTTAGAAACATTTCTAAGTGTCGAAGGCCTCGACCTTTGATCCGCCTGAGATCCTGAGTAAGCTATCTCTCTTGAGCTTTGGCAATGAGTTAACCTCATTCTTGGTGCACACCTACACACTGCATGCGACTCTGCGCTAATCCTCCTTAGCTTACGTTGTTCTAGTTTTTCCATCGATGCACACACTATTCTTTCCATCAATGACAAGCACACACTGTCTGTAAAACATGCCAACAATCTCCCCCTTTGGCATTGATGGCAACAAAGGCACCCCTATTCTTTTCTCCCCCTTTGACATCATTGTCAAACAAAACACGCTCCCCTTGAGTTGTTGCATTAATTTTAGGAGGTATCAGATATGAAACCAATACAGAACCCCCCCTAATAGGATGGACTCTCTTAGATGTGAGATGGGATGACACCCACCTTCTGTCTGAGATATTCAAATGGTGTCTTGGTTCGGGGTTTAGTAAAGATGTCTGCAATTTGTTCTGTAGTGGGAATGTAATGACCTGAACAATCTGATTGGTGACCTACTCTCTCAGAAAATGATATTTTATGGGAATATGCTTGGTCTTGGAGTGGAATACAAGATTTTTAGACACAATGATTTCACTAGTGTTATCACAATGAATTGGGATCGGTGCAATGTATTTTACCTCCAAATATGCAAGTGTCTGAATCATCCATAATAACTAAGTGCAACAGGTAGCAGCAACAATGTACTTTGCCTCTATGGTTGATAAAGAAATGGAACCTTTCTTTTTACTAAGCCAGGCTACTAAGGAGTCACCCAGGAAGAATGCTCCTCCACTGGTGCTTTTTCTCTCATCAACACAGTTTTCCCAATCTACATCTGAATAAGCAGTCAGCTGAAGATTTTGATTTCTAGGATACCACAGAACATAAGTCATTGTTTCCTTCAAATACCTGAATATCCTTTTGACAGCTTGCGAATGACTCTGTTTAGGTGCAGCTTGATATATTCCTACCATTCCTACAACATGCATTATGTCTAGGAGAGATGTTGTGATTTACAACAGGCTTCATATCATTGATCGATATGAGCTTTGATCAACATCAGGTGAATCATCATCCTTGCTTAATTTACATCCAGTTGCCATAGGTGTACCCACGGGTTTAGAATCTTCCATTTGAAACCTTTTCAACATTTCTCTTAGATATTTTTCTTGAGAAATGAACATCCCTTCGGGTCTCTGAGTAATTTTCAGACAAAGAAAAAATGACAGTTCTCCTATCATAGACATTTCAAATTCAGACTCCATGGAAAAATCAAACCATTGTACCAATGAATCCTTATTACATCCAAATATGATGTCATCTACATAGACCAGTACGATGAGCAAATTATTATCCTCTATTTTAATATACATATTGTTGTTAGTTGTTCCTCTCTTGAACCCTTTGTCTTTGAGATACGTATCCAGTCTGTGATACTAGGCTCGAGGGGCTTCTTTTAAACCATATAAAGATTTCTTAAGCTTGCATACTAAGTTAGGGTTATCAGACAGTTTGAAACCCTCTGGTTGTTCCATATAGACTTCTTCACTTAAATCTCCATTTAGAAAGGTTGACTTGACATCCATTTGGTAGGCTTTAAGCCTTTTATGACAAGCATAGGCAAGAAACATTCTGATAGCTTCTAATCTTTCTACGGGTGCAAATGTTTCACCAAAATCCAGTCCTTCTATCTAAGCATAGCCTTTATAGACTAACCTTGATTTGTTCCTGATGACTTGTCCTTGCTCATTCAACTTATTCTTAAAGATCCATTTGTAGCCAATGACATTTTTACCTTCAGGTCTTTGAACCATCTCCCACATATTGTTTTTCTCAATCTGATCAAGTTCATCATTCATTGCTTTAACCCAGTGATCATCTTTGTTGGATTCATTGAAATTCATGGGTTCTAGCATGGATATGAAAGTTATATGAGATTGTTTGGTGGTTTTGATTAGCTTTCTTCTGGTTTGTACACCTTTGTCTTTTTCTCCAATTATTTGACTTGCAGGATGATTCTTTTGAATGATTCTGGAGGAGGAATTTGAAGTTGTCTACTGATTTGAGTCTATCTGAGTGTCTGAGTCTTCATCTGATTCAGAGTCTTCGTTTTCTGATTCTTGGACCTATTTATCTTCAGCTTCAGTTGTGTCTTCTGTAGAAGACTCATTTCTTTACATCTCTCTTGCTGAGATTCCTTCATCAACTTTTACATCAATACATGAACCATTTTATGCAACCTCTTATTATAGCATCTGCATCCTTTACTGTTTGTATCATACCCTAAGAAGATACCTTCATCAGCCTTTCCATCATATTTGCCAAGGTTTTCATCATTATTCTTTATATAGCATTTACTCCCAAAGACTTTGAAGTGTTTAATTGCAGCAGGTCTTCCAAACCATAGTTCATAAGGTGTCTTGTCACTTTGTGGTCTGAGGTGGGTTTTGTTAAGAACATGGAATGATGTGTGTATTTCTTCTACCCAGTAGGTTTGACCAATGTTCTTCTCATTCATCATTGACCTAGCCATTTCCTGCATTGTTCGGTTTTGCCTCTCAACTACTTCATTTTGTTGTGGAGTTCTTGGGATTGTGTATTCTCTCTTGATCCCATGCTCATCACAGAATTCCTTGAAGTCTCTTGACATAAACTCTCCTCCTTGGTCTGATCTTACTGCCTTTAACCTCTTCCCTATTTGAGTCTCAGTTAAATACTTAAATATTTTAAAATTCTCAAATGCTTCAACTTTTTCTTTGAGAAATGCAACCCAAGTTAGTCTGGAGTAATCATCGATAATCAACATAAAGTAGTTTTATTTACCTATGCCTTCCTATCTTGATGGTCCACATAAATCCATACGAACTAGTTGGAGTGGTTTTTCTATTGAAGTAAAACTCTTGGACTTAAACTGTGTCCTATTTTTCTTCCCTACTTGGCAGGGTTTACACATTGAATCTTGGGGCTTTGATATCCTCGGAATATCTTTTACTACCTCGAGTTTTTTGAGTTTGATTAAGTGATCAAAGTTTATATGTCCAAGTCTCCTATGCCATAACCAGCTTTCATCATGTCTTCTTAGATGACATTTTTCTCTATTTTCTTTCAGCGCATATACATTATTTTATGTCCTTATGCCTTTGGCCACCACTTGTCCTAAGGTTACAGATTTTATCTTGCAGTCCTTAGATGTGAACACCACTTCACATCCTCTATCACACATTTGACTTACACTGAGCAGATTATGTTTCATCCCATCTACAAGGAGAACATCTTGGGCTTTTTCTTTTCCATTACTTAAGCTCACCATCCCTTTGCCCTTTATTTTCCATGGAGCATCATTTCCAAAGGTTACGTTTCCTGATTTTCTTTCACTTAGAGATAGAAACTTGCCTTTGTCTCCCGTCATGTGTTTGGAGAATCCACTGTCTATATACCAAGGATTCATTTTTCTTTGAGAGGACAACACTAATCCACACTTGTCACTTTCCTTCTTCTTCCAAAACTTAACATTTTCAGCAGGGGATTCGAATCTGGTTCATATTCCCTTAGACGATAGTTAATAGATTTGTGTACATAGTTATGAAATATGTAGCATTCAATCTCATTGTTCAACAGGTCAAACTTATTGGTGCAGCATTGTCTACTCATTGACTGTTGATTATTTCTTGACCTCTTTAGTTGCATATCCCTAGACTTAATTTGGGAATTGGAAATCAGTGAAGGTTTGTTACTTGGTTGCATCATTCTTTGTTGTGGCAAGTATGTTTTCCTTTGAAATCTTAATTGCTCATATCTAAGTCTTAAGGAACAATTTACAGCTTTGTGACCAAAGTTAGCAAAATAGTAACAATAGCCATAGAAAAATTATTTGTACCTGGAAAATGGTTGTCTTCTTTGAGAAAATCCATTTCTTCCAGGATGATGACATCTTTCAGCAGTGAGCGCATTACTTCTTTGTTCTACAGATTCAGATCTAGCATCTTTTACCTTACTCGACCTGGGTGGTTGATTTTCTTCCTTTGTTTCTACAGGTTTGTTATTGTCATTGGTTGTACTTTTGACAAACTTGATGGGTTCTTCATTTCTTGGCTTACCACTGCTTGATCCCTCTTCATAACCCAAGCTAGTTTTCAGCTTTGGATTCCTTTGCTGATTCAGAATGGTGGCCAATCCTTCTGAGGCTTTGATACTTGACAGATTCTGATTATACAAGGATTGAAACTTCTCCATTTCTTTCCTCATTTTCACCACTTCTTGTTCCAATGCTTCACATCTTCCATTCTTTTCTGATAGCTGTTGTTTTAGAATCTCTTCTATTTTCTTTGCCTCTTCTAATTCTACCTTTAGTAAGACAAGGTCTTCATCAGGTTCTTTACTATCTTTCTCGAACTATGTCAACAATTGTCTTTGCTTTCTATTCTTGATTCTTAGTCTGTCAATCTCTTCCAGTGCACTGATCAGTTCTCCTTCCATGTCGACCACAACTTCTTCTTCATCACTCCATGTTCTTTTATTATCATAATCCTCTTTGGCCATAAGTATGAAATAATTTAGTTTATCTTCAATAGAGGATTCATTTTCTTCATCATATGAAGGCTCATCATCATTGTTTATGCACAGACTTTTCTTCTTAAATTTTTTCTCTTTAAAGAAATTTATGTGTTTGTACTTCTCCTCATCATCACATGTCTAATCCTTTCCTTTGTGGGGACATTTATTTTCAAAATGACCTATCCTACCAAAGTTGAAACATTTGAATGGAAGTTTACCTTTGTATTTGCCTGATCCCTTCTTCAGTCTCATAATCCTCATTCTTGTCTTCTTTAAATGATGCTTCTCTGGAGGTGGTTTTATCTTTAACTATTCTCATTTCATATGCAGTCAATGTTCCTAGTAGTTGATCAAACTCCAAGGTTTTTAGATCATTAAGTTCTTCTATAGCATAGACCTTTGGGTTGAACCTATCTGGGAGAGATCTCAAGATTTCCTGAACTAAAGAAGGTTCATCAATTGTTTCACCAAGTGCCTTCATTGCATTTACCATTTCTTCTACTCTCGGAAAGTATTTTCCAACAGTTTCATCTTCCTTGATTTTCAGCTATTCAAACTGTATTTTTTAGGTTTGAAGCTTTGCAACCTTTACCTTCTCATTACTGTCATAATTTCTAATGAGTTTATCCCACATTTTGTTGGCAGTTCCTAGATGCATAACTTTTACGAATTCTGCTTCTGCAAGCCCACTCAAGATATCATTCATAGCCTTAACATTGAAGCTAAACTCTATTTTTTCATCCTTATTAGCTAGCACAACTGGCTTTACATAACCAGTATCTACCACGTCCCAGACATCTGCACCTAACGACATTATGTAGGTTCTCATTCTAACTTTCCAGATAGCAAAGTTTGTTCCATTGAATAGAGGGGCCTTATTGGTTGAATTTCCTTCATGGCTTGACATCTTTAAGCTCTATGATCTACCCTTAGATAAAAGGGGCTGTCTCTGATACCAATTGTTGGACAACTCAGAGGGGGGGGTGAGTCAGTTGTTACCGTGCTTAAACAATTATGCTTCTTTTAAAATTTTTACAAGGCACTCAATGATGATCACAATAATGTAAGGACATAAACAATGGCACATTCAACATCAGTCACATATATGAGAAACACAGAGATAGATATTTCCAAGGAAATCCATACAGGGTAAAAAACTCTTCTTCTTTATATGATAAGTATTATTTACATTCTTTACATTATCATACAAATGAGCACCAACTCATTGTGAGGCTACAACCTCTGTTTTGCAAGATGCAACTTGTTGAGAGCACCAACTCTCTGTTTTTATCTAGCACCCACTAGAAGGAAGCACCAAATCCCTGGTTTCTCTAGCACCAACTAGAGGGAAGGACCAACTCCTTGGTTTCTCTAGCACCAACTAGAAGGAAGCACCAATTCCCTGTGTTCAAGCACCCACTAGAACCTCTGAGGACACCATTCCTCCCTAGCACCTCCCAACCACCCTGGATTATGAATATGAAATATTGAAACCTATTACAGTGATATAGTGTTCAATAACATCTTACTGGTCTCATCATTGTTCTGAAAGATTTTGCTACTCAGACTTCCTCACTGTCTTCCAGCATGCATCCGCTGCCCATTCTGTTCTTCTTCTTTTTATGCTCTGTACATCATATCCATTCACTACACAGCTCTTCTTCTATTATATTCAGTTGTTGCACTCAGCTCCTTCTTGATGCATGAATCACCTTCAACAACAACATCCCTAGCAACTCCAGCAACAACGACAACCGCATATATTCTCCGTACTGTGTATTTATAGCTTTTGTGCACCTTGTGCATGCAATGCAAGCAATACCTCTGCATACTCACACTACACTGATATCCTCCACAACTCGATTTCTCTGTCTGATCATCATCATGACTCTTCAGCTTCTCTGACCGTTTTTCCACTCTTTTAGCATCACTGTATGTTATGTTGAGATTCCTCAGCCTCTCTGGCAATTGAGACTCTTTGTCTTCTATGTGATAGTCAAGCTCACCTTCTTTGTTCTAGTTACAGGCTTCAATGCTCATCTAGTTGTCAATCACCTCCACGAGCATATTCATCCCTCTTCAATATTTGCAGAGACTCTTCATCTCCTCTGTCAAGCACCTCAAACTGTCGTCGAGTCCTCTGGCAGAAACCATCAGTGGTTTCTGGCAGTTACACTGTGAAGTGCAACAATAGCCCTCTGATCTCCTTCAAATTCACCTGCATCATTGTATTAACTCTGACGGATTCTTGCATTATTTACCCATTTCGCACTTTCGCAATTTAGAGATTCTGCGATGAGACATCTTGAGTCTCCATGTTAGGAGTTCCGAAAATCCGAAACAGAGATTTTCTGTGCTAGCTCCTTCCTTTATATGACCATGGCTATGACCAAGCGCTTGTGCATAACGTGCTTTTCACGATTTTACATTTCACCTTTTCATTAATTCTGTTGTGAAGTTTCTTGACTTTCCAAGTCACGATCCCCAAAACGCCGAAAAGGATCTTGTCTGCACGTACTCTTCTCTTCATCTATTTGATGGTGTGACCATCGGCTGAGACCACACGCTTATGCATAAAGAGCTTGCACGATTTTGCATTTCGTGAATATGGAGATGAGGCATCTCGAATATCCAAGTCATGATCCCAGAAACCCCGAAATGTAGCTTATCTGAGCTGACTCCTTCCCTTCTCGTGACCACCAGCGGTGACCACAGGTTGTGCTAAAAAGGCACTTCATATTTCGTGAGTTTATAAACTTCATCGAGTCTGATTGACAGTTGAAATCTCCATAGATCCAACGGTCTAGATCTTATCATGATCTCGCATCTCGTTGTTCCTTAGATGGAGGTTCTCTTCACTCCAAGTCGCGATAGGAGAAACTATGATATGGAGCTTAGATCAATGGTCCAGAATCCTTGGTGATTTGACGATCTAGATCTTATCGTGAGTTTGCATCTCGTGATTCCTGTGATGGAGGTTCTTGTCACTCCAAGTCATGATAGGAGAAACTCTGAAATGGAGTCTTTGACATGCTCTGATCTTCTACCACGCATCCCTCTTGGATCAACGGTCAAGATTTTATTGAGATTTCGCATATCGCGATTTCGACATTCTTGTTGCAAAGTGTTTCGACACTTCAACTTCCAGTATCCGAAACCCCGATAGACAAAAATCCAAAATGGAGTTCGACCATCGCTTTGATCTTGCACTTTAGAGAACGTGCAGGTTCTTCTTGATCCAATGATGATCAGACCCTACACTCGGATCTAATGCCAAAGATTTTTCCTCCATATTTGTGCTCCTCTTATATGGATTCAGATCTAACGATCATCAAGAATTTTGAATGGGATCCAACGATCAATGTCGCTTCTCTACCTGAGCTTACGCATCCTCCTTACTTAGAAAAATTTCCAAGTGTCAAATGCCTCGACCTTTGATCAACCTGAGATACTGAGTATGCTATCTCTCTTGAGATTTGGCAATGAGTTAACCTCATCCCTGGTGCACAGCTACGCACTACGTGTGACTCTGTGCTAATCCTCCTTAGCTTACATTGTTCCTATTTTTCCATCAATGCACACACTATATTGCCATCAATGACAAGCATGCACTGTCTGTAAAACATTCCAACAAACTCCCACAACACCATCCTAAACCCCAATACTATAGGGAAACAATAACAATTTTGTAGGAATCAAAGAAACCTAGGGTTGAACATGGGTATCTACCTAATCCATGTTGCATGATAAGCATAGACCACCAAATCCTGACTACAACAAAAACACATGCTAAACCATATTGCATGATAAACCTATGGAATTAAATAAGGACTTAAGGGTGGAAAGGGAAGTGGTGGTAAGATAGGGTATCTACCTAATCCATGTTGCATGATAAGTGACACATATTCCACGTGCATTTGGCTGCATGGGCATCATTCAGGAAGATGTTATGATGATTTTTTTTTGCATTTAGTATAAACAATAAGGTGAAACACATTCCCTTAAACCCTACCTCCCCATCATATTAACAACTGACCCCGCCATTACATACTTAGCACCTTAGGACCTCCATCTGAGATACTAACAATACAAATGGAGGTCATGACTAGGGATTTTATGGCATACCTAAATGTTATTCATAAGGATATTATGATCAAATTGTTTGTTTGTATGTTGGGAGGAATTGCAACACATTAATGGTTTCATAAAGATTGTCCAAGGGTTGTGTCTTCAATTTCAAGTTTCATCAAACCAATTTGCAGGATTGTGATATTGTGAGTAGGCTCTTGAATAATTCTACGACGAGGATTTTTTTCTTCAACATTGCATGGAAAGATGGAATAAACTTGATGACACTTTCCAAACCTATCAAATAATCCCATGGATATGATTTTCAATAAGTTGGTTGAAAGGTATAAGGAAATAAATTATTGGTCGATGTTGTAGAAAAGAAATACCTTCAGAGTGATGATCAACCCATTGTCTTATCTAAAGAGTTGTCAGAGCATCATGTAATAGGGGAACAACCCCTAGTCACCTCCATCCCTGCAACAAGCCCCACTTCTACCAAATGATTTAGGCAATAGAAAGTATCTCTATGGTCAAACAAGGTCCACTAGAGGCATAACACATCCTAAAATTGGTGATCACATCCTAAAATTGTAGGATTCAGTGGCAATATCGACGAAAATCCCGCCCTGTTTAAAAAAATGATGAAACTAATGGAAGCGTGGAAAATTTTCGTGGAATAATGCACCCATATGTAGTAGTGCCCCATACAAATTCCATGTTTGTTGGTTTAAGTACTTGTTCAAGGATCTTGATCTCAATAATATTCAATAATATCCTAAGACACTTATTTTCAATCTTTGATTATGGTTAGGGAACCACAAACCATCCATGTTCACATGTTATGGTTTGAGGATGTGTTTATCTCATTTCAACCTAAGAATCAAGGTTGATGTATATAATATATTATTTCCCTCTCCCTATTATGGGAATGTACTAGAGACCTATCCATGATGCCCAACAAAACTCCCATGTAATCCATTGGGTCCACTCCCCTTGCATGAACATTGCCGCAACCCAAGTGTGCCCAAGTCAACTCGATTCCTCTATGCAAGCCTCATAGATACCACACATTTTATAGGTTTCAACATGCTCCTACCGAATGCCAAATTTTCATCCAAAGAAGGACGTTCTCCAAGCAAGAAACTTCCTCCATGTGCAAAATGTGTAGAATGTCACCAATGTGTTTGACTATCTCAAATTCCCTAAGGAATATTGTCATGAAAGCACTCAATTGATTTCAAGAAACCACATGGAAAATATGCTCACTACATGGAAAATATGGAAACTACAGGGAAAATATGCTCACATGCTTTAAGGGGTAATTTAAACTATTGAAAGCATGAACAATGACACTTGCAAGTGTGAAACCCTTAAAATTGTGAAGAAGCTTGTTAGAATGTTTCACTCCCAAATAACATTTTCTCTCAATCCTATGTAGTGTTGAATTGGAAAAAGGCATACCAACAATAAGAGGAGGATGAATTAGAAGAATAAAGAATCGTTTAGGGGAAAGGAAGACCATGGAGTAGACAACATGTCCAACAAAGGCACTCATTTTTTCATCTGTTGAAGGTCACTTATAGGGGATTTATAGGGATAGAATCACGAATCTCTTGAGTCACTACGTCAAATGAAGATATTTTTTTTCCCTTTTGAAGTTCAATTTTAGGATCCTTTCAGGGACAAAGTTCTTGAAAACTACGAAGGATATATTGATCATACACTATGGCACAATTGATATCCCCAAGTTTTAATGTGTGTATATCACAGTGATTATGTGGTCTTTGTAAGGAACCACATGCTTTGGGTGAGCATGGTGAAAATCACTTGCTAGCTAAAGTTGGTCAAAGGCATGGTGGGTTAGTTTTTTTCGATGGAAATGGGAACTTGTAAAATGGGTTTTTGGAGTAATTATGGAAATAAGATATGTGAGAAAGGTTGGAGTAGTTATGGAAATAAGTAATTGGCCTCTTCCTAGGAAAACAACTACCATGCATGACATGACAATTTTGTTGTCAGTGTTGTTCCATGGACACAAATAAATGAAGCAAGCACTACGTCAAATGAAGATATGTTTTTTCCCTTTTGAAGTTCAATTTTAGGATCCTTTCAGGGACAAAGTCCTTGAAAACTATGAAGGACATATTGATCAAACACTATGGAACAATTGAGATCCATAAGTTTTAATGTGTGTATATCATAGTGATTATGTGGTCTTTGCAAGGAACCACATGCTTCTAGTGAGCATGGTGAAAATCACCTGCTAGCTAAAGTGGGTCAAAGGCAAGGTGGGTTAGTTTTTTTCGATGGAAATGGGAACTTGTAAAATGGGTTTTTGGAGTAATTATGGAAGTAATATATGTGAGAAAGGTTGGAGTAATTATGGAAATAAGTAATTGGCCTCTTCCAAGACAAACAACTACCATGCATGGCATGATAATTTTGTTGTTGGTGTTGTTCCATGGACACAAATAAATCAAGCAAGCATTACGTCAAATGAAGAAATGTTTTTTCCCTTTTGAAGTTCAATTTTAGGATCATTTCAGGGACAAAGTCCTTGAAAACTATGAAGGACATATTGATCAAACACTATGGCACAATTGAGATCAATAATTTTTAATGTGTTTATATCATAGTGATTATGTGGTCTTTGCAAGGAACCACATGCTTCGGGTGAGCATGGTGAAAATCACCTGCTAGCTAAAGTTGGTCAAAGGCATGGTGAGTTAGTTTTTTTCGATGGAAATGGGATCTTGTAAAATGGGTTTTTGGAGTAATTATGGAAATAAGATATGTGAGAAAGGTTGTGGTAATTTTCCATGGAGATATCCAACATAGTATATCGCATTCCAAACAAGGGCAAAAAAATCCCCCCCCTTATTGAAGAACTTTTGTATGATCCTTGTAGAGATAAGAGTCTTAAAAGCTACCAAGATCCTACCAACCAAATGATTCTTTAGAGTCAGGGTCAATAAACTATAGCATGTGTTTCATGTTAACTAAGTGGTCTCTACAAGGAACCATGCACCCAATGTGACCATGGATAAAATGAGTTTCTTATTGAATCCTTTGGCATTGAAAGTTAGTTTAATACCATGCAACCAACATCTCCCTAAATGGGTGCCTCAAACACATGATAATTTATTATTATTATTATTGTTCTATGGAGACAAAGGCAATGAAGAAAATGGCATGTAAAACATAGTAATATTTTTTTCTCATTGAAACTTGCTTACATGAAACGTTTAATGACATTAAGGGTATTGAATTTTATTGAGGGATTATTATTGAAACAATATGTTGTAATTGGGATATGTAATTTGTAATGTGAACATCCCATCACAATTAGGTGGATGTTGAAAAGAAAAATTCACCTAAGAAGAGCATGGCTAAGATGACATGTTGATAAAATCCTTTAGCATAGTGGGTTAGTGTTCTACCATGCAACTAGCCTCTTCTAAACCGAGACCCTGATGAAATGTATGTTTGTGCAATCTGTGAGAGAGGTTATCATTATATTTTTATGTAAATAAAATCAAATAGAACAAACAACGCATCAAATCAAGGAAATTTTTATGCATGCCATAATTTCAATATGTAAGTTGTAGTGTGTGTATTTCATGTTTAATAAGTAACCTTTATAAAGAATTATTCACCCTGTGTAAGCATGGTAAATATGACGCGATGATTAGGGATTCCACAAGAGATTCCAATGGTAAATATAACTAATTTATTAAATGTTTAGGGCTTCTAGAATATATTCACTTTCTCATATTTGAACAATAGGATTAAAAGAACCTTGGAGGAGATTCAATTCCACATTTAGGGTTTTAAAGGATTTTAAAAACTTACTGATTTTGGCATCATTCCTGGTCAAGGTGGGGTCATCTCTATCTCTCCAAAAAGGGAACTCTCAATCATGGGACTACTCTGTCACTCCAGCAATGGAACTCTCAGTCTCTCCTCCTATGCTAATTCAACAAGAGCTACTGATGTTTATGGTTGTCAATCTCACTCCTCCTCTGTCGCTCCAGCAAGGGAACTCTCATTCACAAGGAGGTGAGGTTATTCTCTTCTGTCACTCCAGCAAGAGAACTCTCATAGGTCACTCTATGTGGGGTTATTTTCCTCGATCTCTCTCTCCATTTCACAATGGTTTCACGCACTTTCAGGGAGGTAATTCGAGAAATGGTCCATAGATTAGGAATTTGAGCAATGGGGAGGTTATGTCGCGCAGGTGAGGGATTACAGATCCTAATTTTGTTTGTATATATTGTATATATATTGTATATATATTGTATATTATATAAGTTATATAATATATAATTTATATATTATACATTATATAAATTGTATATTATATAAATATATAAACTATATCATTATATCATTATAAAATATATAAATTGTATCTACATCTTGCAACTGTAATAATTAATGTGAAAAAAGGGGAATATTATGCCCTAAATATGTTAACTACATGTGCACCCTACTTCACATTAAATTATTTCCATATCTCTGCATATACCAGTTTTAGTTACAACATATAATCTTGAATTCCCTTCTTCTTGGTATCTATTTATAAAGGTCTCTGAAAATGCACCCTCTATTGGGAATAGGTTCACTCCTCAAACATAGGTTCTTGAAAACTAACCATAATCCTAGAAAATAGTTCTTAATACTATAAGTTATGTTGTACCAACATAAGTGACAAAAGAATGTTATCAATAATTTTGAATATTTCTAGAGGATGGGGCAGTACACCTTGGGTAGGTGTGCGTAAGTTTTATAAATTTCACATGAATCACTTAAATATGTCTTAGGGAAGGAACTCATTACTGTAGGGTTAGGTGTAACCCCTTTCCCAATGGTTATAAGACTCATTAGAAAAATGGTCATTTGTGTTGTGTTATCCCTAGAGTTGGATTGAAAGTAGCATTAGGTGTGACCTAGGAACCTATGTTTCCAAGGTACCTAGCCATTGAATTGATTATGATGGCTTGCACCAAAAAATTCCGTTGAAAGTATTATCTTTCCTACAAGAGGAGGATCTTTGTCATTATGCAACTAGGTATCATATATTTTGTACCTTGATATGTGAAATTAATATTGGAATATCTAGTCATACTCTTCAATAGGTTCTCCCATAATTTACTTCATTTCCTTTAGCTCAATGAATATTTGTTGTTATATCTGTGGATTTTGGCATTCAACTAGAAAGTAAATTATTCACAATACCATAAGTGTTAGACCAAAATAAGCGACAAAAGAATGTTTTCAATAATGTTGAATATTTCTAGAGGATGGGGCACACCTTGCGTAGGTATGTGTAAGTTTTATAAATTTCACATGAATCACTTGAATATCTCATAGGTTGTTTCTTGTCAATTTATTCATTATTATAATTAGTTAAGAACAAAAACCAAAGTCACACCCCTAAGACATGCTAAGAAAGCACAAGTGTTGGCACTAGGCCGAAGTGGAAAGAAGGACGATCATGGTGAAGAAAGTGTGTGGGAAACTGAGGTGACAATTGTCAAAAGATTAGCACGTGCGAATGCAAGAAAGCATGCACATCGGGAAGCGACAGTTGGAGGAAGAACAACACGCGCATGGGAGAAAAACCTAGCATAAGAAGGGTTAGGGTTTTGGCAATACTTTGTAAGTGGTTGAAGAGCCCGAAATGTATAAATATAGATACGAAAGTATCATATGGGGGTTTTTTTTTTTTGGGTAGTAGTTGTTGTAGTTGTCATTGTTGAGTTCATGTTAGCTCTTATGAATATTGCGATTGTTATTGAGTGATTTTTCTAAGTATTGTTGTTGGAGATACGTGAGGGGTTTGAATTGTATGAACCAAGTTTTGTAAGTTGTTGAGCAAGAAGGATATGAGGGAAGGTAGAACTAGGGATTAGACCGCAGGCTGTAGAGCCTGGTGCGATCTAGTTCTCCTCACATAGATCTTACCCACTTTTGTGGAGAAATGTAATCGCACGACGTAGGGAGATCAAGAACTACTATAATACAAGAGCCATGAGCCAAATCTTTTTGGACATAGCCCAAGAGGGGTGAACCACGGTAACTTCTATGTAATATGTTGAATGTTTGAATGGATTTAACTTCTTTCAAGAAATAGATGACTACGATTGATGAATAACCAAACACATAATTACAATATATTTATATTTTGAGTTATATGCATGTGATTCCTAGAAACAAGTAGATTACAGTAACAGTTCGCAGAAAATGGACTTAATCAAGAAATCCTTTATCTTCTACTCTATCCTAGGCTGTAAACACCTGAGTCTTATAGTCAACCATCCTTAGCTATCTCAGGTGAGACCGAGCAGTACCTTATGGGCGCTACATTGCCTTCTGGTTTACCAGGAGGGCCGATAGTTAGAGACTTTTGTTGGAACCCCGAACGACATGAACCCTGAGTAAATAATTCATGTAACATGAGAAGGGAGTTGATTAAAACCAACAAATGGTTATGTTGCCATATTAAGAGGAACAATATAGGACTGAGTAGATGAGATAGAGTGGACAAGAACCATCAAAGAAAAAATGAGCCATTAGAATGGAATGTGGAGACCTTGGGACCCCACAAGAGAAGAAATCGAGGGTTGATTGTGAACTAAAGAGATAGAGTTTGCACACAAAGACAATAGAAACCCTAGAATCACACCACGTAGATACCTGGATAAATACGTGTTTACGAATTTACACGAGATCATTTTCTGTGATTTTCCACACCTACTCTAGGAGTGGATATTAAGGATAATAGATAACCACCTGACGAACTAGATTCGACAGCTAGATTGGACTCTAGTACATATTTAGCAACTACAGTAGGTGAACAAAAAATTCACCCATGCAATAGACTTTTGGATTGATAGTATTGTGGTAGGATTCATCACAAGCTTTGCGGTAGACACAGCGAAGTCATACAATGCAACTGAGCAAGAATTTCTACAAGGACCCAGAGGAAGGTACATTCGATCCCTGTATACTTCTATCAAGATACTGCTATTTAACAAAGGTGTAATGACAATGGAATTAGACAGTTAGACTCCCTGCGCGCATGGGGGAAGGGGGGAAGCACTGACAGAAAGAGGAGGAATGGAAGGAGGGAAGGATAAATAGAAGAAGAAAGAGGAACCCTTGGACCTGATCTCAATGGATGAAGACCAACTCAAGTGGATATTGGCATCATCAAGAATGGCGCGTAGCAGAGAACCCTACCAATATAAGATAAACACCAAGAAGAGACCCATAGCCGAAAGGGAGGGCTTGGCAAGCGATGATGAAGAGGTAGAGGATATCCAGGCTATGGAGCAGATTGAGGAAATCCTATGCACCACCTATGAGAGGAAAACAAGAGACCCAAGAAAGGAAGGAGAAGACAACCACCCCTTTCGTATCAATGTCAGTATGGAACCCACAAACCCATGTGTGACCAATACACCACAGAGAACACCACCATTTAGGAAACCAAAGTTCAGAGGAATTCTGACAGCAAGAAGCACATCTACATAAGGAGTGACAACTGGAGGAGCCAGTTCAGGTAATCTTAGTCAAGTATCCACACCATGCGGAGGAGGCAGTATCTCAGTACTCAGAATGACAGGACATGACCCTACTATCAGATTACTAGAATTTTGAGGAGAAGAAGCAGGAAACCTTGAGAAGCATCTATTCATTTGCGCTAAGATCTGGGAAGCAAAGTAGATCACTGATGAAAACACCAAACTCATGCAGCTAGCGATCATGCTAAGAGACCGTGCACTAGACTGGTACATGAGTCTAGACACAAATAGTGCTCCTGGGACAATAAGGAGACTGGACGACATTAAGAAACTACTAATTAATGAGTTCCAGAAGCTGATCTCAAAGGATCAATATATGAATGAGATGATTGAGATAAGACAAAAACTAGGAGAATCAGTATGGGAAATTGATTAGGTATTCAAGCAGTTAAAAGGGAAGTTAAAATATCTTATGATTGAGATGAAACATCGACACCTGTTTGTCAACTCACTACTCCCACACTTAAAATATACACTACGACAACAGAAGTTTTAGACACAAGCAGAGGCTCTGCGGGAAACCTTGCAATTGGAAGAGAATCAATACTAGTAGACGGACCTGGCTATCGAAGAATTGAAAGAGGATCTGAAGAAATTAACATTTCAGCTGAACCAAAATAAGAACAAGGACAAACAAGAATTGTTTTTTAGTTTTCTTTGATGATATGCTCATTTATAATCAAACTTGGCAAGCCCATATCACCTATGTGGATTAAGTTCTACATCTACTCTCTAAGCAAAAAAATTTCCTCAAATATTCTAAATGTGCCTTTGGAGCCTCGAAAGTGGAGTACTTGGGTCATATTTTCAACAAATATGGAATACAAGTGTATCCTAAGAAAATTGAAGCTATGGAAAATTAGCCTCACCCTAAAATGCTTTAGATCTTGCATAATTTTCTGGGTTTTACAGGATATTACCACACGTTTTCTCATAAGTATGGAAATATCATAACACCTCTCATTGGTCTCCTAAAAATAATGCTTTCACTTGGAATCCAACAATGGATCAATCCTTCCATGACTTGAAAGAGGCTATGTGCATGACTCTTATCCTGGCACTACTCAACTTCACCAAGACTTTCGTCTTGGAATGTGATGCTTTAGGGAAAGCAATTGGGGCAACCCTCATGCAAGATGGCCAACCTTTGTATTTCACTAGAAAACAAATTTGAGATATACATTTGGGCCAATCAACCTATGAAAAGGAACTAGTACATATGACCAAATTTGCGATGGTTGTTCGTTGATATTGCCACACTTATTTGTCGTAATTTCCACGAAAGCTGATATTTTTTTTGTCATAATAATTTCATCGCTATATCCATGATCTAGGTGCGCATGGAAACATCGACAAAATTAGCTATCCATGTGTCACCACCTTTAATATTGGTTAACCTTATGCATTGTCACAATTACGACGAAATTTCGTCGCAATACCATCAAAGAAATGTGGCAATTACGACAAAACTTCATTGCAATTGGGACGAAAAGTTATGCCAAGACAATAACTTGCGACACAACTACTGAATGTGCGATGAAATCCCGTTGCAACTTGCGATGAAACTACGTGGTAATATCGATGAGTGCTATATCTCAAAACCATATTTACGATGGACTTGCTGTATATGCAACGAAACTTCGTGGAAAAGTGTGACGAAGTTTCATCGCTATAGCGACGGTTATGGTAAAAAAGTAAAAACATTCCAACGAAATTTCGTCAATATTGCGACAGGTTTTAAAAAAACTAAATTACTTGAAATATTGTATTACCATATTACATTGTAATATGGTATACCATATTGTATTCCATATTACAATGTAATATGTTAATGCCATATTACATTGTAATATGGCATTACTTTTACATTGTAATATTCTAATATTCTAATATATTGTAATATATATATCCCCTAGAAATAATCAAGTCATTAACCAACCAAATATTGTAAGCATGTGTTATCATGAAGTTGGATTAGAAGTAAGGATACCAAGAATTGTAATGCATCAATATTAAATCTAATGAAAATTGAAATTTCATTTGAAATCAAAGCAAATTTCTCATGATACACAATGGTTGAACCTTTGATACAATGAAGGAGTTGGATAACACAACACTTGAAACTTTTGTTTCCTTGAGATCTTGAGAGATGATGAGGCTATGAATTTTCATTTTGAAATTTTGTAATGAATATGGTATCATGGAATCTTCGGGACCTTATAGTCCTTGCCACAAATCCATCGTTTGGAGAACACATGAAATTGTTCCAAGTTAGATGTTTTATGTTTGCAAGAAGTTAAAGTAGTTGGTTTAATTTTGTAAGTCACTCTTTGGCTAA
>ML778351.1:402428-429069 GCA_009831015.1 Picea engelmannii
ATCAGTTGAGGGCCTCAAGAGCCTTCCATTGGAGAGGGAAGGGACCCAAGTCCTCTTTCTCCATTGTGTGTCTTTGGATTTCATCAATAAGATCAAGCTATACATTGGTGATATGGTCCATTTACATTTGTTTTTTTTATTTCTTTTACATGCTCATAGTTTCATTTAGTTTTTGTTTAATTCTTGTTAATAGCTTTATTGTTTTCTTTCTAACCTTTTACACCACAGCTGTCATGCCTAGCAGAGCCTAACTGGGCATGTAAGCACTCACTTTTTGCTCACACAGTGACGAGAAGAGTGCAAACAGATATGATTATGAGATCATTTACAATAAGGGAAAGAAAAATTGGTTCTTCAAGCTCTTTCTAGGAAGTATGAATGTTACGAGGAATAAATATCTATGGTTTAGGGTAGGACCACAACACAGAGAACGAGACCAAGAAATCAACTCAAATATCAAATATGTTAGATAAATGAGGATGCCAACAAAAGAAAGGATATAATCCTACCTCTTCTAAAAATTACTAGGACACCACCGTTAAGATCACAATCCAATGCTTGATACCTACAACTTGTCCTTAATATCCAACATACATAGGCATATGGGAAATGTATGAAATTCCAACATCTATCATAATCCATCAACATGTATATAAAATTTACCCATGGAAAATAATAAAAACATTTGTAACATAAAATTGGATGAGAAAAGAGTATTTATATTAATATAATTAGCAGAAGTACATAGGTGACAACGTTCTCTATCAAGAACTCATCAAAGTTGAGAAACTAAGTCCCTCCACCTAGGCCTTCACCACTTCAATCCTTCACAAGGAAATATCACAAGAAGACAATCCATGATGAGGACTTCATATAGCATGACATGAAGAACACATGAGGCTAGAAGAAAAGACAATCTTGGAAAGATGGAAACTCAAAGCTCAAGTTTTGAGAAGTTGGGACACCTTCAGAAGTGGGTGAAGAAGACTAAACAATCAGAAAATATTTCCATCCCTAAGGCAAGCTCAATATTGACTTCTTCTAAAGAGTACGCTAGTTATATTGGTAACAATCACATACATATGCGAGATGACCTATAAATATGTCATGTACATACAAAAATTGTCTGTATAGAAGGTTGCGTACACATGGTAAAAGCCTTGAAAAGAAGGCTACACAAATAAGTTGCAGCTTGGCGTGATGGTATAAATCTATGTTGCAGGGTCTGACATGGTTTGTTGGAATTTTTGACATGGTTTGTTGTAGTTCTTCATGATTACATGTTGGAATAAATAATTGATGTATGTATGGTGATGACATATGGTTGAGTGTTGAAAGTCTATCCTTGATGCATTATACTAACCCTAGAGTGTGGATTGAGAAATTTTTCTGTTAAGGAAAATGTCGTTTGTGAAAATGAAGTTATGGCACCTTGGTTATGATATATATCATGTTGATTCTAGCTAGATATATCATTGATCTATTGAGGAAAACTTCTAGTACATGCATTTTTGGATGCTTAGTATTTTTTGTAGTGAATGTTGGTTGAGGTTGATCTATTGGGGTACGTGGATGGTACATATTTGAGTTCCCTTGGTCCATATTATGATGTATTGTTGGAGGCATACTTGTTGGATGTATGATGTGGATTATTTTCGGCATGAAATGAGAGCGGAGATATAATGAAAGAAATGTGCAGAGACTTTAAAAATACAGAGTGAAAGACTCGCTAGAATGGTGGCAGCTTATCTCTGAGAAGAGATGTGACAGCTACTCGCATTCGCAAGAAGATGATTACAATGAGTCTCTAGAGGAATTTTTACAATAAATAGGAATGCCAAAATTCCTAGACATCCAAAAAGCTAACCTTAGGAGATGAAGCGCCAAAAGTCATGTGGGCCCTGTTTGGGTAAGTTAGTACATCAACTTCCTGGGGTCATAACTTTTGTATACGATCTTCGTTTTAGGCATATGATAGCTTGTTGGAAGGGTAGCATTGAGGAGATTCATTTTGGTGGCTCAATCATGACTTTGGCTATCATTGAGAACCTCGATATCCAAAAAAAATTCATTTAGGCCCCCAAAATGGCCCCGGAACTCAAAACCTACTAAAAATAGTAAATTGCCAAAATTGCTAGAAAATTGTTTTGAGCCAGTTGGAAAAGGTGGGTGGCCATCAATATCCACTTGGATAAATCCTCCCTCATTATGAAGAAATGGTATCCATTGCGTTGAGTTCCCGGGGGAGAGGAAAAATCATTTGCTAGATCTGCATCTGGGTGAGCTGCTTGTATTGTTGGAGACGTTGCGCTGCTTAGTTTATGGAAGTCTATCATGAACCTATTGAAGTTGAGGTTGCTCAATAAGTCAAGCTACATGAGAGGAAGGTGTGCAGAAGGAATCTTTGTACCTTCTATCGACCTGCTTCTGTTGGATAGAAGGTGCATGGGGCGAGACTGTAGTGGTTGCAATGTCCTTATGTTCCCCTTTTGAACAGATTGTGAAGAAGATGAATTTTGTAGTATGAGATACTACCTTGCGACACTTTTTAGGTGAAACAATAGTTGGAACTACCTCTGGTATTCTGTAGAGATGGCCCCCCAAAGTAACAATAACACTACGGGGTCGAGACTCATAAATAGCATGGCGCTTCCACATATATGGCTGGCCCAAGAGAACATCACATACATCCAGTGGGTAAACATCACATAATACCTCATCCTTGAAGGACTGGATGTCATATGACAATCGACATTGCTAGCTAACATGAAGATCTCATCCTTGGTGAAGCCACCCAATGTTGTATGGTTGCGGGTGTGGTGTTGTCGACAATCCCAACTGTTTGACGACATCTGCTGAGATGAGGTTCTTCTGGCTTCCAGTATCAACAATGAAATGTAGCGAGGTCCCCTTCACCCACATTTGTGAATGAAAAAGGTGGTCCCCCTCTTCAGGATCTACTGGTTCTTCTGGTTGAATTGTTGCGGTCATGACAATAGCAGTGGGGTCTGTGTCAATGATCTGTCCTTTACCATTATTTTCAGAATTAGATTTTGAATCAGGTTTCGGCTCTTTGTCTTTGATCTCAGCCACCAATGACTGTTTTGAGCAACATTCATCGGTGTTGTGCCAGGGGATTTTGTGGAACTTGCACCAGTGTCCTTCTTTGTCTTCCCGTGACCCTTCTTTTCTTGTGTCTTGGACTGGTTTTCAGGAGACTGCTTGTTAGGGTCATCTTTGTCATACTTTGGTTGTTGTGGATTTGCAGACCCGAATTCCCATTTGTTCTAGTGCTTAAATTTTTGCTCAATTTTAACATCATATCGATAAGCAGCACTGAGTGATGAGATGTCCAGAAAATCCATTTCAGTTTGGATGTATCTGTGTAGAGCCCCACGGTATTTCATAACCAAATGTCGCTCAGAGTCTTTGATACCCAGCTTGGTGCGCAAGGTATGGAAGCTATTGGTGAACTCCGGAACTGCTTGGACCCTCTCTTGCCGCAGTGTGGTCCATCTCATGTACTGGTCCTCATAGTTGCCAACATGGTAATATTGTTCTTTTACCGCATCCACAAACAAATCCCAAGTGGGATTGGCCCCATATATTCCAGACTCCTCTGTGGAACTTTGCTCCCAGTAAGTTTCCCACCAATGTTTGACATGAGGGAGAGCTTTAACGAGTGCAAAGGTGATCTTTTCTTTGTCAGAAAAATTGTGAACAGAGAAATAACCTTCCAACAGAGTTAACCATTTTTCTAGGGCTTCTGCATCTATCTGTCCTTCAAATATAGGAATATCAAAATTAACTTGTACCTTGAAAGGCGAGGTGCCTCCAAAATGGTTGCTTGATGAAGATGCGCCTGATGCTATCGACAGGAGTTGAAGGATGTGGGAAAAATTCTCCATCATTTTGTCCCTCTGTCGTGTGAGAGCTTGCTCAAGCAACAGATTGATAGGATCGTCTTCTCCGTCGTTTTTTTTTTCTTCTGCCATTGAGGGTTTCTTGGGTGTATGAGAGTGATTATCTTCAAGAGAGAGAAGCTCGAGACCCAACTTGCTATACTCAGACCTCGTCGTGGACATGTAATGAAAAAAATGATCAAGAGCAGCCTGCTCTAATACCACTGATCCAGATTATTTTCGGCACGAAATGAGAGCGGAGATATAATGAAATAAATGTACAGAGACTGTAAAAATATAGAGTGAAAGACCTGTTAGAATGGTGGCAGCTTATCTCTGAGAAGAGATGTGACGGCTAATCGCATTCGCAAGAAGATGATTACAATGAGGCTCTAGAGGCCCTTTTAGAATAAATAGGAATGCCAAAAGTCCTAGACATCCAAAAACCTAACCCTAGGAGATGAAGCACCAAAATTCATGTGGGCTCCATTTGGGTAAGTTAGTACATCAACTTCCCGGGGTCGTAACTTTTGCATACGATCTCCATTTTAGGCGTATGATAGCTCGTTGGAAAGGTATCATTGAGGAGATTCATTTTGGGGGCTCAATCATGCCTTCGGCTATCATTGAGAACCTTGATATCCAGAACAAATTCATTTAGGCCCTCAAAATGGCTCCGGAAGTTAAAACCTGCTAAAAATAGTAAATTGCCAAAATTGCCAGAAAACTATTTTGAGCCAGTCAAAAAAGGTGGGTGGCCACCGATATCCACCTAGATCAATGTCTTGGTGCGTGAATTTGGCATGTAGTTGTGCTACATATTGGTAGAGTTGATGAGGTGGTTATGTTTTACATAATTGATGAGTCATAGATTGATCTATAGTTGATGCATGATTGGTACATTCTTGGTTCATTATTAGAGGGACCTACTATCAGTATGATTGGCACATGGTTTTTGATTGATATGGCATACATGTATGGAAACACATCTAGATTGTAATTCATCTTGTTGAGGTTTGGTGCATGGTTGATGCAATTGCTTGGTACGGGTGGTGATACATGTTTAGTGCAATGTTGATGCACTCATAGATGGTATACTTGGCTAAATTAAATCATTGGTATTACTTGTTTTATAATAGAATTTGGCACATGATGTATGGGATGATATATTTGAGACACTTGATTGATTGAGATACATGTTTGTGGCACTTGGTTCATGATAGAGGCATATCATGAGTGATATGACACTTGTTTGAGGCACATGGTTGCCATGTTGGTAGAGGCATATGCTTGGTACACAGTTGGAACATGTTCTTGGCATATGGTTGATACACTCCATTGATGATATTTTATGGTATAGTGTATGGTATTGATGTACATGGTTTATGTACATAGGTGTTGTGCATGGTTGGCACACAATATGGCACAGGATGTACTTGGTTGATATTTTTTTCATGATTCTCTATTCATTGTTGACATATATTTTTATTCATGATGTATGGTATGGCATGAGTTTGATGCATGGACAAGTCCAAGGATCATCATAGGAAGAGAAGATCAATCTTGAAGCAGTTGATCTATGTTCTAGTTGAGCAATAACATTTACAACAGAAGCATATTGCAGTGGTATCATATTATTCGTATTGTAGAGAAGATAGGGGAGACATAGCCATAGGGGGAGTCGTTCGTCTTCCCATGATTCCAAGAGGAGATATTTTTTATATGCAAAGGTAAATACTTGGAGAAAGAGAACAAAGGCATGGTTCCAAGGGGTGCAATGCTCACAGGGGGAGCCTGAGTGATATGTCTTCAGCATTGCATCAGAGTGATATCCCTTTCTTAAAAAGGGGAGATATTATTCACAGGAATATGAAGACATCCAGGAAAGGGGAGCATCCCCAAGGAGAGTTTAGGTAGGGGGAGAAGCCCCAAGGAGAGAAATACCATTTTCCATTGATGTCAAAGGGGGATAGATAATCAAATTGATGTGATTGAGATGATCATTGATGAAGAGAAATTCCATGACTACATGTTTCCATCAATGATTGGTGTTGAAATAAATGTTGGTATTTCCATCAATTCGAAAGGGGGAGATTGTTGGATCATGTTGTCATTGATGTCAAAGGAAAAATTTATTGTCATAGTATATTGATGAAGTATGAATTGTCATTGTTGTAAATGAATGGATGTCAAGTGAAGTCATTGATACATGAATTCATGCATAGATGAATATGGATCGATTTGTTTTAATTTATATAGGTTTCATCGGTGGATGGATGCACTGATGTATTGATCATTGGATCATGTGGTCATGCATAGAATAAATGAAAAATGGACAATGTCATGGTCATGTATTGTCTTGGAATTAATGTAAATATGACTCATTATTATCTTTTCATGGTTGATAGGAAGTAAAAATGGTTGAAATCCAAAGTGGTCCCCTTATGGTGAAATTCCTCACAGAAAGACACTTTGTTGTTGAGTTATCCTAGAAGTATGGTTAGAGAACCCATCCTTAATTATGGACTAATGAGATGAATATCAATTAATTTTTCATTGAAACTATCCTATATGGATAGTACATGTCATGCCATTTCCTGTGGTATGTGGAACATCACATAACTCCTCACTGTTTGAGATTTATGGCCTTACAAAGTTGGAGGACCCTCATGTGTTGGCTAGAATCCCTAAAAGGTCAAAGAAGTCAAAGTGTTTACAAAGAAGAAATTATTTAAATAATAAAATGAAGTGATAAATTCAAAGAGAATTACTTAAATAATAAATGGATAATTTTGTAATTATGGAAAGTGGTTATAAGTCGGTTAACCCTAAAATAAGGAAAGTGGGTTAAATGGACAAGTGGACATGTGACAAAAGTGGGTATGTGGAAAAAGTTGGATCAAGGTAGCTACGTGGACAAATGGTTATGTGAAAAAAAGGGATACGTGGAAAAAGTGGCCTATTGGATGCTTCTAAGGAAGCTACTTGGAGAGTATAAATAAGAGGCAAGGGTTTCTTGTAAAGATATCTATATTGAGCATATATTGAATATATATTCTGAGGAAGAGAGTGATTCCAGGATCTGATGGACACATCAAAGTTTCCATAAGTATGAGATCTTGACGGAGAAAATTTCAAAAGTTTAGAAACCCTAGTTTCTAAAGGAGTATGTGAGCAGTAGTGGGACAGAGCATGTACATACGTGGGCTACAGTGAGGCATGGCACATACACACATGAGCTGAAGGATATTAGAGCATGTACAGTTGAATAAATTCATGGAGATTTGAGTACGAGATGGTGCCAGGTTCCTGAAGGATGAAGCAATTTCCATATCTATATTATATGTGCCCAGATCTGACATAGAAGTTCTGGTATCGTTACATAGTTTTCTTGATGGATACTCTTTCTTATTGTATGGTGAATGCTTAAAGAATTCTTGGTATGTCTGTTGTGATATTATTTGTGTTGGTTGATTGATAGAGTAAGAAACACTCTTATGTTTCATCACTGATATGGTTTCCATAGTATATTGGTTACTTATACATGATTGAGTAACATTCATATTGTATGGTTGAGGAGCATGAGTAAGTTGTTGGAGAGCATAGATATGTTGTGATTGGTTATGGTACATATTGGAAAGTGAAGGGAAGAAGTGGATGTGACAGAGGATGAAAAATATCTTAGTATTCATGGAGAAAGAAAAACCTATTTCTTAAGGAGTCACACGTAGGATGTTGTGAGTCAGACCGCGTACATACGTGGGATGAACTATTTGTAGGGTACGTACATACGCATGTTGCACTACTGACAGGTCGTGTACAGATTGATAGCTTGGTATCTGTTGAGGATTAAATCCTCTTCTCAGTTAGTGATGAGTTGTGTAAGTTGAGTCTTACATTACAGAGATGGTGCTCTTGTGGAGTTGTTACTCTATTAAGTTGTTGTTGAAAAAACCAAGGATTGTAGTCCATAATAAAAATAAAATTGTACATACATCTTGTGTTCTTTATGTCCTTTGTGGTGATGGATTATTGATGATATATGTTGTTGTTATTTGTTTTTGATATAAGTTCACACACAACTGTTTATAAATGACAGTAATAAGTGATGAGTAAATGGTGATTGATAACTAAGGATTTTTTGTGAAGGGAATTTGAAAAAGAGACCTACACTGATTCACCTCCCCTCTCAGTGTGGTCGGCGTGTCCAACACAAATGCCCAAAGTACCGAAAGTTGTCCTTCTCATTGGGAGATTAAAACATGAATGTTGATTTTGATAAGTGATCAAGCACTCGGTTGGCCTAGCACATGGACACCACCTGCATTCGTATGGAATAAATAAACAAAGAGAGAAAGAATAGGTGGCACTGAGAACATCACTTAGACAATAAGCCCATGGTTTTGTGCATATGATCATATGTAAATGGTTGAAGGAAGCGCCTCATACAGATTTAATTCGACAGATTTAACATTAGAACAATAGAGAGAATCAATAAAATATCAAATATGATCTATTGGTCAACTGAGAACACAACAGAAGCATGAGAAAAATATGATGAGTCGATCCATGTCTTTGATCAACTCATTTAGACAAAAGAACCGACACACAGTCATGATTAAAAGAGAGTTAATTCATGAGCATTGTGAATAAAGAATAAAAAAGAAAATGATATTATTTAATATTATCATTTAAATGAAAAGGTACAATGGTTCAAAATCAAAAGATGCAATGATTCAAATTAACACCAATTGGAAGATTATATAAAGAAAAAAGAATGGCGCGAAGAGGCAGTAGTTGAATTTGTTGAAATATGTATATGTATATATAATGGATTGAATGAAGGTTCATTCTATGAGGTTGGTGCATGTTTACAAGTTGGGTCTTGTATGAGGATTGGATTCCTCACATATCAATTGGATATGAGATCAACAAGCTGGGACCTGTTATGAGGATTAGATTCCTCATTTCTCAGTTGGATCTAAGAACTACAAGTTGGGTCTTGTAACAAAGAGTTGGGTCTCTCATAATTGTTTGAAGATGAAATTCAAAGATTAATCTCATGTATTAATTCAAGTTAAATAAATAAATAAAGTATTTATTATTTTATATATTGGTTGAGAAAATGAAATAAATATTTGTTGTTCAATTAATTTGTAAAAAGTGGACAATTGTCCAAATTTTGTGACACTAATTTACCCCCCCCTCTCAGTGTTAAGTATACATTTCAACATCTTTGTCTTTTCGTATGTTTCTGACCCAAAATCTGAACTTGGGTAAATCCCCCTACAATCATTCTCTGTCTGCCTCAACTGAATGAATCCCCCTTCGTTTCTAACAGGGTAGCTCTTCCTAACAAGGTCTCTTCTCCTGTGGAAAATATCCCCCTTATCATGTGCCCTTTCTGATATGATTTTTATGGTTTTGAGTAATTATTCCTAATTTATGTCAAAGATTTTCAAAAATACTCCTAAAAAACGTTTTTGTGAATGTGTCTACAATTTGTTCCTTGGTGTCTACCTACACTATTTTAACCATGTTTTGGGTAACCTGTCTCTTAGAAAATGGTATCTAATTGGGATTTGTTTGGTTTTAGAATGCATGACTGTATTTTAGAGATACTTATGGCGCTAGTGTTATCATAGTTAATAGTAATGGGATTATTATATCTTACTTGTAGGTATTATAAAGTTCGCTTCATCCAAAGAACTTGTGCGCAACCGGATGCAACATCAATGTATTATGCCTCTGCTGTAGAGAGTGATGTGGATGCGTGTTTCTTGTTTGACCATGCTACCATATGTTTTCCTAATAAAAATTCTCCTCCACTATTGATTTTCCTATCATCTATGTTAGCGGCCCAATATGCATCAGTATATCCAGTTAGATTGAAGTATTTATCTTTTGGATGCCATAATCCAAGTTCTAGAGTGCCTTGAAGGTATCCCAATATTCTTTTTACTACTTTTAAGTGAGTTTCTTTAGGTGTAGATTGAAATCTCCCCAAAAGTCCTATAGCTTTCATGATTTTAGGTCTTGTTACTATTGAATATAGAAAACTTCCAACCATTGATCTATACATCGCTTGGTCTGCTTTTGGTGAGTCATCTTCTTGGCTTAGTTTATAGCCAGTAACAATGGGATTAATCATAGGTTTATTGTATTTTATTTGAAATTTCTTTAGCATTTCCTTAATATATTTTTTTGGGGAAACAAATATTCCATTTTATCCTTGATTTACTTGTAAACCTAATAAAAATGAGAGTTCTCCCAACATAGACATTTCAAACTCTTCTTGCATTTTGGTTGCAAATTTTCTACTTAGTGTAGTAAGATTACTCCCAAATATGATGTCATCTACATATACCACCACGTCAATCATGTTTTGATCCTCAATTTTGATGTATAGGTTCTTGTCAGTAGTCCCTCTCTTACATCATTGTTTTTGTAGGTATTGATCAAGCCTAGAGAACCATGCTCTGGGGGCTTGTTTAAGACTATACAGAGCCTTTTTTAGCTTGCACACATAGTCTTGATTTTCTGATAACATGAATCCTTCTGGTTTCTCAACATAGACTTCTTCTTCTAGTGTTCCATTAAGGAATGTTGACTTGACATCCATCTGATAGATTTTGAAATTTCTAAAGCATGTAAATGCCAGTAACATTCTGATGGCCTCAAGTCTTTATACTGAAGAAAAATTCTCTTCAAAATCAATACCTTCCACTTGGAAATATCCTTTACAAACTAATATGGATTTGATTTTTATAATTTATCCATTTTCATTTAGTTTGTTCTTGAAGATCCATTTGGTTCCTATCACATTCTTGTCCTTGGGTCTTGAAACTAGTTCCCAAGTCTGATTCTTCTCCATTTGTTCTATTTATTCATTCATTGCATTTATCCAATCTTTACTTTTTCTAGCTTCTTTAACTGACCTAGGTTCTATTAGGGATAAAATTGCTTGTTCTGAGTCAAAAGCAAGTATCCTTCTTGTTTCCACTCCTGCATTTTTATCTCCAATAATCTGACTTTCAGGATGATTCTTTTGAACTCTTTTTGATGGAGCTATTGGCAAGGGAATTTCTTCTTTGTCTTCTTCATCAGTATGTGTTTCATTTTCCCATGTTTCATTATTATCATATTTTTGCTGAGATTCTACATCATCATATTCTTGTTGAGATTTTACATGATCATCTTCGTGTTGCGATTTTTTATCAATGTCTTGGGATATGCTCTTTTTTAGATCAACTATTTTTACATTAGCCCTTTCTGCTATCTTTAGTAGTGTAATATTATAACATCTGTATGTTTTCTTATTAGATGAATATGCTAAGAATATTCCTTCATCAGATTTTGGATCAAACTTTCCTAGTTTATCTTCATCATTCTTTATGTAACATTTACTTCCAAAGGTTCTAAAGTGTTTTACAGATGTTGGCCTTCCAAACCATAGTTCATAAGGGGTTTTTCCATGGTTGGGTCTCAACTAAGTTGTATTAAGTATTTGGACTACTGTGTAGATTGCATCTCTCCATAATTTATCTAGAAACTTGGCTTCATTTAGCATGGTTATTGTAGCTTCTTGAATTGTTATGTTTTTCCTTTCTACCACTCCATTCTGTTGAGGAGTCCTGGGAGATGAAAATTTTCTTTTAATACCATGATTTTCAAAGAATTTAATAAACTCTTTATAGGTGAATTCTCCTCCATTTTCTGATCTCAGAAATTTAATTTTTAGATTTGTTTCATTTTCTACAAGGGTTTTGTATATTTTAAACTTATCAAAGGCTTCTGATTTTTGTTTTAGAAAGAATACCCAGGTCAATCTTGTGTAATCATCAAAAATCAACATAAAATATTTTTCACCATAAGTACTTTTGGTTCTAGTTGGTACACATAGATATGTGTGAATAAGTTGTAATGCTTTTGTTGTAGAATGCTCTTTTGTTTTGAAACTAACTCTTGTTTTCTTTCTTATTTGACAATGTTTACAAATATAATCTAAAGGTTTAATCACTTTTGGAAGGTACCTAACTTCCTCTTTCTCTGTAACATCCCCATCATCCAAATGAGCTATGCCACATAAAATTTTCAAGATGCATACAAAATTAAAACATATACACACAAAAACTCGTGCGGAACTTTATATATAAAACTTAAAATAGGCACATACATTTTGCAAATGCACATATTCATACAAAATAATAATAATAATACACATGCAACACATATAGGAAAAATCCATAAAAATAGACGCATAAATAATAATGCAGCATGTAATTTAACACACAATTGACACTTATCTTGGTAAAATATCACCAACTGCGTGTAGACATTCCATGAACCTCCTAGCCTTAGACCACACTGCTCATCACTCTTAGCAGTGGGTCACCCCTGAGCTAGGACTAAAATCCACCCAGCTAAAGGGATTCCTAACCAGACTGACATATCTCAGAAAAGAGGAAAAACCTTCATCACAGGTGCAAACTCAAACTAACATCCTACAATCCCTCATTTACCACATGCCTATCCCACCCCAAGAAGTGTGCCCTTCTCTGCTCAATAGTCCTTCGGCTACCCCACTTCCATTTCGAAGCTTCAACAATAGGATGGAAAGGAAGCCTCAGACACCTGTAGTTGTAGTTTATCACCTTCAGGAATCAATTCCTGACAATTCTCTCACCTAGAGAGAATTTCTCATGGGCCCGAAAACCCTCCTCTTCAATCTCCCACGGTCTTGACAACTCGCTTCTTCAGTCCATATCCTAAGATAACCAAATATAGATATAGGTACAGGTACAGGTACAAGTATAGATACAGGTATAGTGATAGGAAATTTCATAGGACAACCGAATGAGTGAGTAAATGATGATGGAATGATAGGAAAATGAACTAAGTCCAAGCTATATGTATGCATGTTCCCAACTTGACACTTGTCATGCTGAGAATTACTTTGGCCCACTTGTCCCCATCCTTAGAAATTAGGATAAAATAATTATCCATACTTTATACTTTAAGGAATATTAATATAATATTCTTTTTTTCTTAAGCTGCCAAGCTTAGCCCCTTTATCCTTAACTTTTAGCCCCCTTTCCCTAACTAGTGGAGTTTAGTCCCCCATACTCTTTTATCATGGTCAGTCTACATGAAACGATGTATACTATTAATGATATGAGTATTTACATATACACATGTTGGATCATGTTGTCATTGATGCCAATGGTTTGATTGATTGATGTCAAGTCATTGATTGACTAATGATTGATGTAATGTAATATGTATTTTCCTTGATGAGAATACATGATCAATGAGTTGTCATTGATATGATTATGGATCAATGATTTGTCATTGATATGATGGATCAATGAATTATCATTGATATGATGATGGATCAATAAGTTTTCATTGATACATGATGAAGATGGATCGATGTGGTTTCATTGGTATATGATGCATTGTTGGAAAAATGTATATATGACTCATTATTGTCTTATCATGATTTATAAGGTGCACAAATGGATGAAATCCAAAGTGGTCCCCTTATGGTGAAAGCCCTCATGGGAAGACACTTTGCAGATTGAGTTATCCTAGAAGAATGATTGGAGGACCCATTCTTGTATGTGGAATAAAGAGATAGAGATCAATGAAGTTGTTGGTGAAACTATCCTAGATGGATAGTGCTTGTCATGCCATTTTCGGTGGTATGTGTAATGTCACATAAATCCTCACGGTTTGAGAGTTATGGCCCTATGAGGTTGAAGGACCCCCATGTGTTGGCTTGAAGCCTCAAATGGTCAAACAAGTCAAAGTTCCCTAAAAGACAAAATCATTATTTAAATGATAAAGTAAAGTGACAAAGTCAGGATGGATTATTTAAATAATAAAGAGAAGTGACAAAATCAAGAAGGAATATTTAAATGATAAAGTATTGGATAACTTTCTATTTATGGAAAGTGGTTAACCCTAAAATAAGGAAAATATGTTAAGTAACCTAGAAATGGGTTAAGTGACCTAAAAATGGGTTAAGTGACCTAGAGGATGAAAGTATAAATAAGATATCTATGGACTCTAGAAAATCATCCTTTTCGGTGGATCAATGGAGAGCTTCTTGTGAGATTATATTGCAGAGTATTGATGGAGATCTTCTTGTCAGAGAATATTTGGTATGGATCTCTTGAGCATGATTGAAGATCTATTTACAGAAAGAGAGCATGAGGAGGATCTCATGGACGCATCAAATTTTCAGCAATGTCGGAGATCTTGATGGAAAAAATCTTGGAACTTCAGAAACCCTAGTTTATGATGCATATGTGGGTTGTATGTGTATAGGGTGCATATACATTGAGGTATATGCGGGCTGGTTGTGTATAGGGTGAGTATGTACATGGGTTGTATGAGGACAGGGAGTGTATAGTGGATAGAATGGTGAAGACATGTGTTTGATCTGGTGCCAAGCTCTTGGATGATTAGGCAGGTTCCAGATCTGCATTCTATGGCCTCAGATCTATCGCTAAGACACTGGTATGATTACATTATTGTCTTTATGGATACTATTGTTTGATGTTATGGGAATGCTTAGGAAATTCTTGGTATGGATTCTATGATATGGTTTAGTTTGGTTGATTTGGTTGATGGAGTGAGAAGTACTCCTTTGATTCAGTGGTGACATGATTGATGTGGTATACTAGTTTCTTATACATGATTGAGATAGCATTCATATTAATTTGTTTTGGAAGCATGAACAAGCTATTGGAGAGCTTGTATGTGTTGTGACTGGTTAGTGGGTAGATTGGACAGTCAGAGTTAGAAGAGAAAGATATATTGTTTTCAGATGATTTGAGTTGATCTTGAAGGATAAACCCTAACAGCTCAGAAGGTATATGCAGGTTGTTGTATACATTGGATGCGTACATATGCGGGCTGTAGTGAGTCAGGGTGTGTACAAACGTAGGCTAAACTACTGACAGGTCATGTACCTATTGACCAAATGATATCTGTTGAGGATTGTTGACTCATCTCATTTGGTGTTGAGTATGTAAGTTGAGTCTTGCATAATGGAGCTGGTGCTCTTGTAGAGTTGTACTCTATTTAGTTGTTATTGATAAACCCCCAAATTGTTGTCCATAATAAAAAGAAAAATTGTACATACATCTTGTGTTCTTTGTGTTCCTTGTGAGATGACTTGTTGATGATATATTACTGATATATGTTGTTGATATATATTCACATCTAACTGGTTATAAATGAAAACAATGGGTAATGAGTAAAATTTTGAATGCTAAGTAAGAAGTTTTGTGCAAGAGGGAAGATTTGAGGAAAAGAGACCCACACTCNATTGGTATCATAGTGGGCTATCACTACACGACTTAAAAATCTTGAAGGAGATCCATATAAACATAACTGGATGATGAAGTTCCAATAATTGATGAGGAAAAATATTCTACTTGGAGAATAGAGATGAGATTACATTTGAAGACAATGGGAGAAGCAATTTGGAAGGCATCCATTGGTGGATCAGTTCCATTGAAGAACGAGTCAAAGTTTGTAGCTCAAAGGGAAGGAAAGAATAATGATGCATTGACTCTCAAGATGATTCTTAGTGGGCTCTAAAGCCCTATCAAAGAGAGCATGGGAAAATTCACTTATGTCAAGGATCTATGGCTAAAGCTATAAGAGACATATCAAATAAAGAAGGAGAAAGAAGATTTTGAAGACCAATCCATAAATATTATCCAAGGTAAAGAATCTCCAAAAACCCTTGATTGTATTATTTCCAAATGTGATCTTGAAAACATTTCAAGTGAAGATAAAGAATCGAGTGATGATAACACAAAGGAAGATCTTGAAGACATTTCAAATGAAGGCAAAGAATCATGTGATGGTGTTGGCAAGAAGGAAGATATTGAAGGTAAAGAATCTCGAAAGACTCTCCATTGTAATGATTCAAAATGTGATGATGTTGAATTTTTCTCAAGTGAATAAGATGATCTAGAAACAATTTGTGTAAAGTTTGATGATAGTTATCCCATGGAAATAATAGAATAAAATCTGTTAGAACTTCAAAAGGAAATTGAAGAGGGTTTATATAGATATAGAAATGATCATTTTTATACACACTATAACTATCTTTCAGATGACACTAATAAGTTTCTTAGGAGGAGTCAAAGGTACATCTTGAAGTTAAAAGGAATGCTCAAAGAACAAGAAGAGAGTTCTAAATTAGAAGAAAAGAAAGAATATATCCCAAGACTAAAGAATGAAAAATAATATATGAAGGTAGAGGATGAGATTAGCAAAAGTTTTGAAACTATTGTCCATCTCAAGATCCAAATTGAAGAAGCTGAAAGGGTAGAATAACTTTTGAAGAATCAAATTAATTAAAAAGAAGAGTCATGTTGTAAGTTAGAAGCCAAAATGGTTGACCTTAGAAAGAAGGTAGAGAAGTCAAAAAAATTCTTGAATAGCTCAAGAATCTTGGATGAGATATTGGAAAGTCAAAGATCACCATGTGATAAATCAGGTCTTGGATATAAAGGAGAAGATACACATTTTGAAGCAAGCACCTTAAAGAAGCATGACATAAGTCCATCAAAGAAGGAAGACAATGTTGCAAAACAACTATCTACACAAGGAAAAGAAAATTTCAAAAGAATAAAGCAAGGAAGACATCATGAAGCTATTCTTGGGACACCAAAGAAAAGGTATGAAAGTATTTTTCATGGGCATTATTATTCATGTAATGGATATGGTCACAAATATTTTGAGTGTAGATCTTATGAAAGGAGATATAATGGAAGATTTTATAAAACCATGAGGTGTTGGAGATGTGATCAAGTAGGACACATTGTTGTTCACTGTAACACCATGAGATGCTACAGCTGTAGTGGAGTTGGCCACAAATCTCGGGAGTGTTGGAACACAAGAAGAAAGTCCATGATGAGGACTTCACATAGCATGGATAGAAGAAGGGATGAAGTAAGAAAGGGAGACATCTTTGAAAAGATGGATGATCAGAGCTCAAGTTCTGAGAAGCAAGAACCTATACATAAGTGGGTGAAGAAGACAGAACAACCATAACATGATGAAAGACTGAAGGGAAGCTCAAGTAAGTCATCTACTGAAACATACGCGGGTGACAGTGGTATCAGTCACATACATACACAGGATGACTTTGTATAGGTCACGTACATACGCAAGTTGTTGCGCAGCATGCCGTGTATATGTTGTAAAGCCTTGGGGAAAAGGCAATGCACATGGGTTGCAGCTTGATGTGACGGTATAACTCTATTTGTAGGGCCTGACATTGTTTATTGCAGGTTCTGACACTTTTTGTTGTAGGTTTTCATGGTTCTATGTTAGATCATGTAAGGTGTCGATGTAAAATAAATCTTGGGTGCATGGCACTAATCCATGAGTATGGATTGATGTTGATCTGTTGGGGTACATAGCTGGTACATAATTGAGTTTCATTGATATATATTATGATGTATTATTGGAAGCATATGGATATCATGGTGCATGCATTTTGCATCTGGTTGAGATACATAGTGATACATGTAGTTGGTGAGTTGAGTTGATAGTCATGTTGTATATCATTGGGGAGTCATATTTTTTTGATGCATGGTTGATGTAATTATTTGGTACAAGTCGTGACACATGTTTGGTACACTCATAGATGGCATATGTTTGATAATGGTACACCATTGGTATTACTTGATTAGAAAAATAATTGGTATTTGTTTATGATACTTGGTTCATGATGGAGACATATCATGAGTGATATGACACATGGGTGGCATATTGGTACATGCACATGGTTGGCACATTGATGGGTGCACATGGTTTACATATTGGTAGATGCACATGGTTGGCACATTGGTAGATGCACATGGTTGGCATATTGGTAGATGCACATGTTGGCATGTTGATAGAAGCATATGATTGATACATTTAATGGATGATATCTCTTAGCACATTGCATGATGTTGATGTACATGGGTGTTGTGCATGATGAGCACACATTTTGGTACAGGATGTACTTGGTTGATATTTTTCTCATGATTCTCTATTTCATTATTGACATATCTTTTGCTTCATGATGCTTGGTATGGCATGTGTTTGATGCATGAATAGGTCCAAGGATCATCATATGGTAGCATATTGTTCATCTTCCAGAGAATATAGGGGGAGACATGCCCTTAGGGGGAGTCATTCTTCTTATGATTCTAGGAGGAGATATTTATCAGATGCATACCTAGAAAATAGCCCTATATTTGAAGAAATAAGCACAAGAGGCATAATTCCAGGAGGAGCAATGGTCGCAGGGGGAGCATGAGCAATATATTTTTCAGCATTACATCAGATTTTATATCTCTTGTTGAAAATGGGAGAGATTATTCAATGGAAAGAAGATAGGGGGAGGGTCCCCAAGGAGAGTTCAAGAAAGGGGAGAAGCCCCAAGAGGAAAATGGCCCTTTTCCATCGATGTCGAAGGGGGAGAGATAATAACATTGATGTGATTGATGTCTATTTATGGGGAGAGATTGATGTGGAGAGATAGTCCCATTGACTATTGACGTAGAGCATGATGTTGACATCAATAATTGGTAATTGGTGTTGACATCAATGTTGGTATTGCCATCAATTCCAAAGGGGGAGATTGTTGGATCATGTTTTCATTGATGCCAATGGTTTGATTGATTGATGTCATTGATTTATGTCAAGTCATTAACTGATGTCAAGTAATTGATTGATGCCAAATGACTGATTGATTAATGATTGATGTAATGTAATATGTATTTTCCTTGATGAGAATACATGATCAATGAGTTTTCATTGATATGATGATGGATCAATGAGTTGTCATTGATATGATGGATCAATGAATTATCATTGATATGATGATGGATCAATAATTTGTCATTGACATGATGAAAATGGATCGATGTGGTTTCATTGGTATATGACGCATTCCTGGAAAAATGTATAGATGACTCATTATTGTCTTATCATGATTGATAAGGTGCACAAATATATTAACTCCAAAGTGTTCCCCTTATGGTGAAAGCCCTCACGGGAAGACGCTTTGCAGATTGAGTTATCCTAGAAGAATGGTTGGAGGACCCATGCTTGTATGTGGAATAAAGAGATGAAGATCAATGAAGTTGTTGGTGAAACTATCCTATATGGATAGTTCTTTTCATACCATTTCTAGTGGTATGTGGAATACCACATAACTCCTCACGGTTTGAGAGTTATGGCCCTATGAAGTTGAAGGACCCCCATGTGTTGGCTTGAAGCCCCATATGGTCAAATAAATCAAAGTTACCTAAAAGAAGAAATCATTATTTAAATGATAAAGTAAAGTGACAAAGTCAAGATGGATTATTTAAATAATAAAGAGAAATGACAAAATCAAGAAGGAATATTTAAATGATGAAGTATTGGATAACTTTCTATTTATGGAAAGTGGTTAACCCTAAAATAAGGAAAATAGGTTAAGTAACCTAGAAATGGGTTAAGTGACCTAAAAATGGGTTAAGTGACCTAGAGGATGAAAGTATAAATAAGATGTTAATGTTTAATCCATTATTATAGTTCTTTTCATTTCAATAGATAACAATAGCATAATACAAGATCACTGAGAAATAAAAAATCACAAGAGACACAACATTTATCTTGGGAAACCCTCTAGGAGAAGAAAACCCAACGAAAATTCCTTATTATAGATAGCCAATACAATGCCAAGAGATAAATCAAGATAATACAGGAGATCCTCTCCCAAAGATATGCCACTCTCTCTCTCTCTCTTCTCCAACTACAATTCTGAAACTTGTCTCTCAATGAGAAATTGAGGTGTGTGTCTAAGTGAGGTGCTAGCCTCCTTATATATACAAATATGGAACTTGTGAAGTGTCTCTTCACTAGCAGGGCTGACTTCTCAAACTGGGTGGTTATAACCACCTTTATTATATTTCAGGGCCTCTTTAATATATTCTGGGGATGACTTTTCTTTTTGCCTATTACAATTACATTATGAACAATCTGCAAAAGGGGATTTGGTCCTTTTATAATAGCTGACATGGTCAATCCACAATGGGGATTGATCCAATGAATAATATATCAAATAATAATAAGAATACACTTTGTAGTTACATTATTTCAACACTCCCCCTTAACAAGAAGGGTATTCTTCAACAGCAACATGCGAGAGAGAGAGGACAACATCATCAATATCATATTGGAACACTGACTGGCGTATCTATAAATTATCAAAAGTTTTCTTCATCAACAACATCGTCATTCTCAAAGGCATGCAATCATCATCTGCATCAATATGTATTAGTATGAAACTAGTACATCATCAGCACAACACGAGGCTAGCTCATCATAATAATACTGGACTGGGTTTATGTCACAGCTGTAAGGTTGAAAGAATAGTGCTCGTCTTTCTTTACATCATAACAATCAAGTTAGAAGCAAGAAACTCGTCCTACTTTACGTCACCGCAATCAAGCTGGAAGCAGGATAATAGACTGGATTTATGTCACAGCTGTCAAGCCGGAAGAAAAGTTCTAGTCTCATCTCATAGTCTTGCTTTACGTCATAGAAATAATTTTGGAAGCAAGAAAGTCATCCTACTTTACATCACAACAATCAAGCTGGAAGCAGGATAGAAGACTAGCTTTACGTCACAACTGTCAAGATGGAAGCAGAGTAATAGTCTCATCTCATCATCTTGCTTTACTTCACAGCAATAAGGATGGAAGCAAGATACTCATCCTTCTTTACATCACAACCATGAGGTTGGAAGCAAGATACTAGATTGGCTTTACATCACAGCTATCAAGCCGGAAGCACAGTACTAGTCTCATCACATCTTATTGCTTTATGTCACAACCATCAGGTTGGAAGAAAGATACTATATTGGCTTTATGTCACAACTGTCAAGCCAGAAGTGTAGTGCTAGTCTCATCGCATCTTCTTTCTTTATGTGACAACCATCAGGTTCAAAGAAAGATACTAGACTGGCTTTATGTCATAGCTGTCAAGCCGGAAGCATGCACTGAAGTTGGAAGCAAGATATGTATCATCACAACAACTACTCCCCCTTTCAAGGAATATCCTTTCGGACTATACCAAGATTATCTCTAAAGTACTCAAAATTTACACGAGATAGAGGCTTGGTCATCACATCAACAACCTACTCATCCATGCTAATGTACTGGAGCTTTATGGCTCCTCTATGTACCATGTCACGGATGTAATGATATCGAATCTCTATGTGCTTCAACCTGTCATGGAATATAGGATTCTCTATCATATTTATACAGCTTTGGTTGTCACATAGGATTATGGTTGCTTCCATCTCTAGGTAAAATAGGTCGGTTAGCAACTTTCGAAGCCATATAGCTTTGCAGCTCGCAGAACATGTAGCAATTTATTCTGCTTCCACTGTGCTGAGAGCAATGATGGATTGCTTCCTACTCTACCACGAGATCATGGATAATCCCAAACTGAAACAACATCCTGAAGTTCTTTTCCTATTAGAAACACTTCCTGCCCAATCTGCATCAGTATATCCACTCAATGTGAAATCATGATCTCCATCATAGATGAGACCACAATCTATTGTACCCTTAAGGTACCTTATCACATGTTTTGCAACCACTAGGTGAACATGTCTGGGTTCTACCCGAAACTGACTCAAGGTGTTACAGAAAAACAAATGTTTGGTCTGGTGTTCATTAGGTACATCACCAATCCAATAATTTTTCTGTACAACATGGCATGAATTAATTCTGACGAAGTGTCGACCAACATCTTTAGCTTCGCTTCCATGGGTGTATTCATGGAATTTCATTCCAACATGTCGAATCTCTTCAGGATTTTGACTGCATACTTCCCTTGTTTAAGGAAGATCCTCTCTAGACTCTGCCATACCTCAAGACATAAGAAATAATGCATTAGGCCAAGGTCTCTCATTTCAAATTCTAAGGCAAGTCTCTTCTTACATTCAGTGATGATATTTTCTTCTCTAGTTAAGAATAAGTCATCCACATATAGCAGTAATATTAATGGCTCATCATTCATAACCTTGAAGTAGAGGTTAGAGTCTGCTTTACTCTTGGTAAATCCTAAACTTGTTAGGAAATTATCTATCCAACCATACCAAGCTCTAGAAGCTTTCTTCAATTCGTATAAGGTTTTCTTCAATTTGCAGACATGAGACTTCCTATTTTCAACTTCAAATCCTTACGGTTTCTCTATATACACTTCCTCTTTGATGACACCATTTAGGAAAGTTGTCTTCACGTCCATCTGGTGTAACTTCCACTTCATCTCATCTACAAGAGCTATGATGGTTCTGATCGAAGTGTGTCTGGTTACAGGAGCGAATTTCCCTTCATAGTCAATGCCTTCCTTTTGAGAAAAGCCACGAGTGACAAATCTTTCTTTATACTTCTCAATACTTCCATCAACAACATGTTTTATTTTTAAGATCCATTTGGAGGATACCACATGTAATGTTCCTGACTTGGCTAGTCTAGGAAATGTTGTTAATGTGTGTGCAGGATCAAAGGTTTACAGCATATAAATGATCATACAAATAATAAACGCGACAAAAGGACTACAAAGTTTGTATTATGATATCTCTGTGGATTACAAAATGGCTGAATGCGGCTGAATAATTGAAAATACTCAAATAGATCAACATACAAAGGATCTTAGCTGGAATATAAATAAGCAATTGCGGCTGAATAAAATAACAACACTCGGCTAGATCAAAGACAAAAGGATCTTAGTCATAATATAAATAAGCAACTAAAAGATAATACCCAAAATATGGGAGCACTGCGGAATCAATGAAGAATGATGGAAGACCTGGATGATCTTCCCAGTGACTAGGGTGTGTCTTTCAACACCGAAATCAGCCAACTGGTGTCTTCCTCCTGGAATACAATGAACTATCTCTCCTGAGATGCACCTCTTCTCCTCAATGACAAGTCATAATCTACATAATGATGAATTAGGTCATTGACCCTTCCTTTATAGCTTTCCAAAACCCTAAATCATGTTGAAACCCTAAATCACTGCTGCAACCCGAATTCACTGTTGACTTCTATTTTTAGCTCATAATGACTTTAAAATGTTGTTAACCCTTGTTAGCTCAATGTCACTTTTCGAATATAACACCTGTGACTAGAGTGACTTCTAGTAACCATGTTTACCCCTCTTTGTCCCTGGCTATACTCTAACGGGGTGGTTTAGACCATTAAGCCTCCTTTTCTGGGGCTCCTATTTGGAAAGGGACATTACAGTCCTCCCTTCTCAAAATTGCTTGTCCTCAACCAATACTAGTCCAGGGTGCTGCAACACCTGCTCACTCTCCCAAGTAGCATCCTCTACTGGAATCCCTCTCCATCTGATCAAACACTCTCTAATGACCCTTCTCCTTAGTTTCCGCTCCTGGAACTCCAAAACCTCCTTCGGAATTAACTCCAACTATCCCTCCTCATCCAACTAGGAAATATCCTATGATGTGTTAATGAATTGTCCCACTGCCTTTTTGAGGCAAGACACATGGAACACATTATGAATCTTGCTCCCCTCTAGAAGCTCTAGCTCGTAAGAAACCTCACCTACTCGGTGCATGATCCTGTAAGAAGAATAAAATCTGAGCTTGAGCTTCTCGGCTCCACTCTTCTTCAGAGATGTCTGTCTGTAGGGTTGGAGTCTCAAGAAAACCAAATCTCCAACCTCAAAGCTGCACCCTATCCTATTCCTGTCTGCGATTATCTTCTGTCAATTTTGCGTCGTCTGCAGGTTCTCTTTCAACAGTTTGAGAATATCCTGAATCTCTATGATCCAATCCTTGGCCTTGGGAGCTCTGCTCTCCCCGAATACCAAGTCTACCAAAGTGGAAGCATCATATCCATACAATGCTCGAAAGGGTGTCATACCAATGGACATGTGGAAGGTGGTGTTGTAGCAATGTTCCCCTAAATGTAACCACTTTACCCACGTTCTCTGCTATCCTCCTACATAGTTCCTCAAATATCCTTCGACCCACTTGTTGACAATATCGGTCTACCCATCTGTCTGAGGGTGATATTTGGTTGATTATGATAGGGAAGAGGATGTCTGCCTAAAAAATTCTCTGGACTCTACATGCTACTGTTACTTCTTCATCTAGCGTTCATATGTGGTCTGTAAGAGAGTAGGGTGTGGGTACATGTGTGTAGACATTATGCAGGTCGCGTGTACCTCTGTGGGTATCGAAAAACACAGTTAAGAAAATAATAGAGACAACTGGTATGGTAAACCAGACTCTCTGCTAGCTCAGACTTTACAGAGACTAAAAAAAAAAAGGCAAGAAAAACTAGTCTTTTAAACAACCCAAAAACAAATAAAATTCCTAAGAACCCTAGAGATGTCCCCAATATGGTTGCCAATTTTGTTGTGAGGGAAATCTCCTTATGGACTAGCAAATAGGGTTATACTTTGCATGCATATATGACCAAGAAAAAAACTACTTTCTACCTTCATCCCCAGACTTAAATCCGATTTCTTTTTAGTAAATACATGGCCAGATCAACCTACCCTGTTCTAAATATTTGATGTCGATCCTCTTTCGCACTTGATCACTTGTTCACAGTTCTCCTTCCAAAGCTGACCTGCATACAAGACAAGCAACAGCTACACATGCATATTACCTATAGACTAACGGGTTAGAGATTCAAACATGTACTTAACAAACTATGAATAACTCATGATTTGGGACGGGAAAAGAATTTTCTTTATTACTTTGAATGAATCAACTTACAAAAAATTGAGACTGGCCACTCCTCCATGAACCTGATCCTGGCCTCCTCTTCAACTGTCCTCCAACTTCTTTGCTTTTTATCTCTTCTGGCATGAGGATGGCTAAAGGGTTGGGACAATGGGAATATGAAAATGGGTAGAGTTTCTTTGCTATATTTTTCCTCTTCCAAATGGGACCCCTAGCCCTTCTTTTATAGGCTAGAAGAAGCTAGGTATTTGGATGAACCCTCGGCCATGCATGGTCGGGAGTTTCAGTTAACTCACCCAGAGCTATGTGTTCTATCAACAACTTTCCTTTTTTTGTGATTTTGTCTGTCCATGCGGGCTGTTTTAGGTCAGCTAGCCTGTACATGTGTGCAGTAATAGAGTAGGGTGAGTGGGCCCTTATAAAAGAGGTTTTTTAAGGAGTTACTCAACAGTGCTTTGGAAAAGAAGGGATCTTAGATGGCCTGATGCTAGGTAAGCATGTATGGTGCAATTTAGGGTTATAACACCGGGGTAAGTAAACTTAGAGTTGTAGAAAAATATATGCCAAAGGTAAAAGGATGGTAGGAGTATAATCTAATTAATTAAAGCAACTATCTAAGAGTAATCTATTCAAGCAAACCTATCTAATGAGAAAACACTACTAAGCAACTTGAAACTAGGTAACCTAAGTAATTTTGGGCCAAGGACTGATGGATAGTTCCTAAGAAAGCAAGTAAAAACCCTATTCAAAGAAAACTAGTTCATGACAATAAGGAAAGGTAAACTACTAAGCATACTAAGAAAATGATGAAAGTAAACTACTTTTAACTTGCCAACCTATATTCAATGAGAAACTACCCTATGAAAGCAATTAAATAAGAAAGTAAGAAAAATAACCTATCTAACCTATTAAAGAAAATAGACAAGTAAGAAAAGACACCAAACTAACCTATTAAATCAAAAGACAAGTAAGAAAATACAACTATATATCCTACTAAAGCAAAGGGACAAGTGAGCAAAGACTTATCATTGAACAACTAGCTAGCCTAAGAGGCAAGTGGACTAAATGCTTGATGCAAAACTAATTCTAATGCATGAGATGAAATCCATTTTATTGAAAGAAATGAGTACTACCAACTAAATGCCTAATTTACAATAAACAAAACTGCTCTTAAATCTATGGAAGCAAAAGACTAACTACCCTATAACAACAATAAAACTATATTCTAACCTATGAAAGAAAGAAACTATATTTTCTGATCTACAAAAATAAGAAACTATCTTTAATCTATGAAACACTCAAATGTGATGTTGATGGTTGTGTGAATGCCTTCAGTGGTGATGGATGATATCTCGATGACACTTGACAACAAAGGACAATTCCAATGATATAAACTCAACACTAATCTCAATGGAAAAATGAAAGGTATGTATTAAACAATCCAATGAAAATTTAGCCATGACAAAAGTAATGTTAAATACCCTGCATATTCATGTATAAACCATTAACATCATAATGAGATCATCATTATCTAACTAAGGAATTTAATTTCATTTTAATCTATGAAAGGAAATTGCATAAAGGAAAACTATGCTATGTCTATTCTAATCATTCAAGCTATGATGAATTAAAAACATAAATTAAACTATGATATCAAGAAGTAAATTGACAATTACATTAACCAATAATGAAGAAAATGAAATCTATCTAAAACTGAAGTAAGAAAACTATAACTAAGAATGGGAATTAAATCTATCCATCCATCAACATCCATGTCAAAGAAACCTAAGTTAAAAATCTGTTCTATCTAATTAAAAATATGTTTTAAACTAGACTATAAAATCATAAAAGAAAGTATGATCTAACGTCTAACTGCACACGGGGTTAGTGTAGAAACTTGCAAGTTTGTTCCTAATCTACAAAACTAATACATGCTAACACA
>ML778351.1:433486-499661 GCA_009831015.1 Picea engelmannii
ATTTTGTAGTTCATTTATGTCCCTACGCATTTCTTCACCTTCATCAAGAGTCCAAGTAGGATTTTCTGGAGGCTTATTTGGTGTAGAAGTTCCCTTTTTGGGTGGCATGTTGGCCAAGTATCCCTTTTGAACCTTGATTTTGAAGTAGTTCTGCTAGACAATATTTCTTCTGTTGTATCTCCCAATTTTTGGCCCTTCTGGGTATGAAACGTTCTCTTATGTATTTCTCTGATATTTCTTCTCTTCAATGCCACAGGTCTGATCAAAATTGGATGTTCCAAGTGGAATTTACGGTAGCTTCCCCACAACTTGTCGATTTTTGGCCTTTCCAGGAGATGTCAATTGTATAGTGTGCCCCACACAAAATAATTGATATAAAATTCTGAATATCACACCCAAAATACTACAAACTGTCCACGATCCAATGCAACCAGTCCCATGCAATTTGGATATTCTAGGAAGAAGTTATGATTGTTTTACCTGGAACACCTTATTGAGACTAGTCAATAGGACTAGTCAGATACCCTATCTTACACAGGGTGTATATACAAATTTAAGATGAACCAGAAGATGAAATTTTTACCACAGATACCTTACCAATTTCTGTAAATGTCCTCCAAATTTCAGGGTCTGAAACGTTACAGAAAGTTTTTTATAGCAAAAATTCCACAATGACTCATTTCAGGATGATTCCAGAACCTTATCTTGTACCGGCTATATCTCCGAAAGTATAAGGCCTCAGGAGCTGAATTTTGAACCCAACGTACCTTGATATGTATTCTAAATATCCTCCAAGCCGTTCCTTCGGAAACATTGTAGAAAACAAGTTATAGCGAAAATTCCACGGTGTCTCAGATGTAGCAGCGAAACCCCAAGACCTTGAGCTCTGATACCATATGTTAAGAACCAAACATCAATATAGCATATAAAAACCTCAAGAAAAGTAATCAACGCCTTGAAAAATGGATAATTTCATATTATAAGCCTCTTCGATGGGGCAACCTCCTTTTACCCCACTTAAATGTTCAAGTACAAGATGATTCAAAATGAAAATGTCTCCTTGGTATATATAGGAGACTAGGAGGTATAATTACAAATAATGGCTTAAAGACGACATAATTAAAATAACATTACTAATCTAAATTACAAATAATGGCCTAAAGCCGACATAAATAAAATAGCATTACTAATCTAATATGCCCCAATTAAGGGGTAATGAGCCAATATTAGGGATTAACATGTCAGAACTAGAAACATGGTGTGTTTTGCCCTGTAATAGCATAAAAACACAAATTAACTCTTGGAAACCATAAAACATGATGAATTAAACTTGATTTAATCATAAAACAAGAATTACACGTACCTCATGCCGATTATACCATTTTATCATAAAATTCTTCAAAAAGCTCCTTCAAAACATGCAAAACATATATGTACATGTGGAAAAAATGTATAATAACCATCATAAAAATGATCATATCCCAGGCCCAACATTACCCCCACACCTACGACTTTGTAGGTCCCACTGCAAACAAAAAGAAGTTACCCCTTGGAACTAGGCTTGCTGAGGAGGATCGGCTTTGGAAGCTTATCCTTCTTGTTGTGGACTTAGCCTTGTGACTCTTGTGTTTCTTCAATTGTGCTCTGAGGCTGCGGTTAGATTTAGTCATTTCATCAATCAACTGCTGAAGGGAATTGACCTTTTCCTGAAGGACTGCATTATCATGATAAAGGTGTGTATCTATTGTTTTTCTCTCTTCCAACTATTGGAGAAGATTATGGTTTTCTTTTTGTAGCTACTCTATGGTTGGGACATAATTGGTGATCTCAGAGGAAGGCTTAGATTCTTTGAGGGATGTGGACAATTTATCATTTTTAGGATCAAGAGTAGGCATGGGTGAAGTAGGAGTGATGGGAAATTCGAAAGGTGAGGTAGGTTCTGATTTTTTTTTCCTTAGTGGCTCTAATCCATCCACAAAGACTTCTCTAGGTTTCTTATGAGGGCTCTCAAGGTTGGAGGACACTTGGATAGGATCTGAAGCAGGTGGAGGTTTTGCATAAGGTTTGGTTCTTATTTTTCGGGTACTCTTCCGAAAGGGTCCCTTACCAAATCGGTTGGCTCCCCTATTGTTTATGGGAATGATGGGAAAGTCTTTATGCATTACTTCTTAGGGATTCTTAGGTGTAGGGTCAAGAGAAAATAAAGGCATTGAGGGGTCAACAATAGGCTTATTTTGGTCTTTGTTCTTGGTATTTTTCCCCGATAAAGAAGTAGGAATATCAACAAGATTTTGGTATTGTTCCGGAAAAGAGAGGGTTTGTGCAATGGAGTTTGGAGATCTTGGAGAGTGAGGCTTGAATGGAGAGATAGTTTTTAGGCTAAGTGGATTTATGTTGGTCTTAACTGTCAAGTGGGGGTTTGCAAATTGGTAGTTAAATGCATCCCAACTTTGCCCCTCTTTCTCTAGTTTGGTAAGAACGAGCAGTTTGATCAAACCATGGTGGAAGAGACTATTTTGGGGGTTAGTCACATTTTTCCTCACTTGAGAGGACATCTTCTCCAATATTTTAAGAGAATAAAAGGGAAAGTTCAAGGGTTTATTGAACAGAAAATGAGCCAGCAATCTAAAATGACAAGCTTTGAAGGTGGAGTATCTACCTTCACATGTAATTAACCTTGTGATGATGATCAGGGGATTGAACAATTCTGGATTTATCCACTCCTTAGAATACCCTTTCTCTCCTGAAATGCTCTCGAATTTGGGCTTAAACACCCTTTTGTAACTTGAGCGCGACAATTGATGATTCTTGAACCATCTATCTCCCATTCTTGGGAGTTTTGTTGCAGCAACAATTGACTCTTCTGTGACTGCAAAGTTGAGAGACCCTACATGTGCTATATTGCCATCAAAACCAACTGCAAATTGCACAGAAAGACCATTATCATGGCCTTGCAAACTAGACAAAAATGGCCCTCATCCAGCACACAAGAACACTTCCCTGCACTGTGAGAATTTTGGAATGGAAAACAAGTCCGCATAGGAGGAGGGTTCGTATCTCCTGGGCATTGTGATAGAGTTTGAATTCACCAAGAAAGGGAAAAATCGAGCAAATAAATGACAGGGATTAGGCACAGTCTAAGTGCGATTGGAATAGAGGGAAAGTTTTACTAAGCAAGGGTGTGAACAAGCCAAGAGATGGCACGGGTTTAGCATAGTCTGAGTGTGATTAGAACAGAGGGAGAATTTGGCAGAGGTTGGGCATGATTCCTTAATGGAGGGCAGAGAAAATGGCAAGGGCAAATGAAGTAATAGAGTGCCCAACCCAATTTTGGTTGCACCTAAGGTGGAGTCAGTTACACACATGTACGTGTGTGCTGCCATGTGTGAAGAATTCAAATTCAAAGGCTCAATTTGTGGCAATGGACTGGTGCATAATTATATCAATGTCCAATTATTTTGACTTGGACATTTGATAATAACCATATGAGACATCTTTTAATCAATGCCTACAACCAATGTAATTGAATATAATTGAATTCTAGTTACCTAGAATCCAAGAAAGTTACTGGTATGCAATTCAATGGCACTTCAAACAAAACTTCAAATGACATCTCATCCGACACCTCATATGGTACTTCATCCGGTACCCCTATGTTTATTTCATTTTCACCTCTTATAATGGATAGCCTGTAATTTTGAAGTGTTTTTGACAACTGTAGTGGTTAATGAGCAGAGGCAGAGTGCTCCATGCTCACTCATTATTCTTCCATATGACATATAATGTCAAAACCTATAATGAACAGGTTATAGCAAGCATAAAACATGTGTTGTCAAACCTACAGTATGAAGCTTGTAATGGAAGATAACCAATAAAAAGTGGTTTGTTAAATAACCAATAAAGAGTGGTTTGTTAAGCATGAGTTCAATAATGTATAACACATAGAAGTTAAGCATTTAAAAATAACATGACTATCAATGTAATAACTTGTATCATGGTAATCATACAAAAATTATTGCAAAGACTCTTTTCTCTAAAAAATGATCATTTGTCAGCTCATGAACCCCTCCCCCACACCTAATTATTGTGACACCTCACAATCAAAAGTATAGGAAACTAGTTAGTATCCCACAATAGCCGAAGATTTACAATATGTCAAGTGTAAAGATGAAATTTCACAGATTGGTCTAACGAGATAGTTAGGAGATGGCCCCACCTATAGGATAAGAGATTCTATATATAGATAAGAAGAGGTAGGCAAGAGAGTTTCAAGATAGTCTTAAAGTTATTTCCCAATGGAAAATGTATGGAGTTCATTAACCTTATCTTAACAACACATACTTCTTGTCATCTTTGTCTGGAAGTAATGTCGTACATCAGCACAAGTTTACATTTATTATTTATTTTTGTCAAATTACCATCCTCTCTAGGTAAAATTCCCTGTTGCCAGCAAGTCTGTTCAGTACTCTGGTAGGTTTACCTAGTCATACCACAGGCCGGTACCCGCTGCCAACAGACCTATTCAGTATCCTGACGGGTTAGCCTCTTAAACCCTTAGAGACTAGTCCTCCATTTTTTAAGATTTTAATATAATATTTCTTATGCAAGAAGATGGGGGGACAGCTCTAAAAACAACTTTTCTTTCTTTTTTTCTTTTCAATTGGGATGGTATTTATGTTAGAGGATGACTTTCCATTATATTATTAGTGGTTGCACAGGTGTAAGGGGTACTTAAGTGGACATGGCCTATCTAAATATATGATATAATCAAGCTATTTAGTGTGTAGTGGATGGTACCATCGAGAAAGAACAGAAAGGTATCTCTAGGCTCAACTCACTTTCTTCTTTTGTAATTATTATGATGTTTCCATGACTAACTGCTAATGATACCTCCTTGTTACTCTTTGATAAAGACACTTGACTTACTTACTCAGTTTTCTTGGACAAACTGTATGAGAGACCTCTAGGCTTGATAGTTATGGTATCACTTCCTTATACAGTGGTGAAGAGTTTCAAGAGCAACTGCTTTAGAATTGTTGGAAGATTGGTTGTTGTCATTGATGTCAACCCTACTCATGGGTTTTGGAGCACAAGATTGATAAAGGTATTTGGAAATGAAGGAAAATGCACATGCATACACAACACCCATGAATGTATAGTATACATCATTTTGTTTCTAATGGTATGTGTCAAGTCACGTGGATCCTCATGGTTGAGGAGAAATGAATTTTTGAATATGACAAAGTGAATTGAAGAAGGAAGTACATGTAGGCCCTGAAGATAATTAAAGAAAAGACTTACAAAATAAGAAAGTGTCAGGTCATCCCTAATGTTAAAATGATGTGACATAAATGGTATAAATATACATCATTATACATTTATTTTATACAAGTCGAATTTCAGAGGAAATAAGAAGTAAATAAGGTTGGATTTCAAGGGAGGATGAAGTCTTTTGATGATGTGTTCTAACGTATGTTATTTTCAGGTCATCTTACCATTTTTGATATAACGTTTTTTCTAGAACGATTAAGATGGTGAACTCACTATGGTATTGAGAAGACATATCAAGGTACCGCTGGTAAAAGTTTCATCTCTTGATTTGCTATAATTATGGAGATACACTTTGTGGAAGATAGGGTTTGTGGCCAGTCCTTAAGCTAGTCAATAAAAAGGTGTTCCGGGTAAAATAGTCATAAATTCTTCATAAAGAATCCAAATGAAGTGGGACCACTTCCATTGGAAAGAGTATGGACTGTAGTTTTGTGTGTACAATTTTTGGAATCGGATGTTAAATATTGAGTGCGAGGTATGTTGTACAAGTTGGGTCTTCTGAATAAACTATAATTGAATAAAGTCTACCATTCTTTCTATAACCTCCTTTTGGGGAGGATTCAAGGAGTGAAACTTGGAGAAGTGTCAGAGAACACATTGAGTAATATTCTCTATAGGATCATAGTATTCCAATAATTTAATAATTTCATAAATTGAAGAAGTCTCAGGAAGCATTATCAGGTTCTATGTGATGGTTGGTTGATGGTCATGATTTAATGTAAAGTTTTATTATCTCTCATATATTCTTGGGTGGAAGGAAGGGGAAAGGATGGAGAGTTCAAATCTCTCTTGACATTGGAGGATTGTGTCTTCCTCTTGGAGGTTTATTCCTCCCTTTACATTTGGAAGTTGTAGCTATCTTTGCAAGTCATTACTTCCCTTGAACAATAACTATTGATTACTTTTCATATATTGTGCATGGTGTACTATGGTGTATTTGTGTAACTCTTATACTATTGTTCATTTCTCATTAGATATAGTTGAATGGTTTAAGTATAATTTGAAAAAGGTTTTAAATTGCACTTGATATTGATTCACCCCCCTCTCAGTATCAACAGTTGGTATCAGAGCGGGTTACCTTCAGTACAATTTAACCACTGGAAGGAAGAACCTAAGAAGAAATGGAAGATAAAATTCCAAATGGGATTCCACCATTTGATGGAATCAATTTTGAATACTGGATCAATATAATGGAAACTTACTTGAAAGATCTTGGGGCAGATGTTTGGTTCTTAGTTGCTTCAGGATACAATGCTTTGAAGAAACCAAAGACTGCAACTTAAAAAGAAGAAAAAAGGAACAACAACTTGGCAATAGATACCATCCTAGATGAATTGATAGATTCAGTGAAATCCAAGGTGGGATCATGTGCATCATCAAAAGATATTTGGGACAAGCTACAAGAACTTTATGTAAGGGAAGATGCAGAAGAAGAAGACGAAGAAGAAGACGAAGAAGTTGAAGCAAATTACAACATCTCATATTTCAAAGAAGAAAATAGAGGTCAGTTCTTTTGCTTTAATTGTGGAGTAGGTCATGTTGAATTTGAATTTCCTCATCCAAGGATTGAAATAAATGACACTGAAGAAGAAAATCATGAAGAAAAAATTATTCAACAAGAAGATGAGAATCATAAAAAATTGAAGCATGTTGAGATTGAAAATAGCAAGCTCAAAGACATGCAAAGAAAACTAAGAAGTGAATTGGGTAGTTGTGAAAAGAAAGTTGTAATCTTGAAGAAAAAATTAGAAGACTTTGAGAAACTAAGAGAAGAAACCATTTCCTTGAAAACTCTACTCGAAGAAGAAAGAAGAATAGGAGAAGTAAGAAATGTCCAAAGGATGAAGAAAGAAGAAGATTGTGAGAAACTTGAACAAGAAGTTGTCTCATGGAGGAAGATCTTAAGAAACTCTCAAGTGCCAAAATACTTAACACATATTGGATGCATGGGTGAAACTTCATACAAAGAAGATGAAAATACCAACAAGAAGGTTGAAGAAAGAGCTACACAGACAGTTGATGAGAAGTGGACTAGGATACCAGAAAGAAGGAATGATTACAAAAGAGATGAATATCCAAGAAGACCTCCTACCTTCAAGAATCAAAGAAGATTCAATCAGTATGAAGAAAACTACAGAGGAATAGATCATGAACCCAGAGGGACTACATCACAAAGAATCCCACTTACTCCAAGGTATCAAAATTTGTTTCTTGGTTATTGTTATACTTGAAAAAAATTTGGACATAAGGCAATTAATTGCAGAATCAATGAAAGGAACACATACGCAAGAAACATAAATGGTATAAATAGAAGATATGGAAATAATCATGGATTTGTCAACATAAGTTATAATTCATTTTCCCCATTGATGGACAAAAATATTGCATGCTACAAATGTAATTATCTTGGTCACAAAGCACAAGATTACAAATATATGAATGAAGATGTCCATATGCCAACCACAGTATGGATAAGGAAAGAGATTCAAAACAACGAATATTGTCGAATAGAATTGACTGCTGAATAATGTAAAGAAGTAGATGAATGGTAAATAGACAGTGGATGTTCTTCACACATGACCGGGGATCAAGACAAATTCATCAGCTTGAAGAGAAAGGGTGGAAATGTTGCATTTGGAGATGACTCATCTGCCAAAATACTTGGAGAAGGTGTAGTAGAGCTTGGAAGAAAAAATTTAAAAGAAAATAATGTTCTATTGGTTTAAGAATTGAATCATAATCTACTCAGTGTTAGTAAAATGTGTGATCAAGGGTACACTCTTACATTTGATTCCCAAAAATGTAAAATTAGAGAAAATAACTCAGGAAGATTGGTTGCAACTGCAACAAGAAGACCGAACAACATATACATCCTAGACATTAACAAGAGAGAGAAGACAGAAGCCACACAAAAGGATTCTTAGGAAGAAAAAGTCCCAAAGACCAAAAATAATGATGAAGTATTATTGAGTGCCACATATTCAGGAGGAGCAGCCCCAAAGAAGAGAGTTACATTTTTCCATTAGACTCAGGGGGAGCATCCCTAAACTTTGCCATTGATGTCAAAAGGAGAGATAAATTGGGATCATGATGATAGTGGGAGCATGAGTGTTGCCATCAATGACAAAGGGGGATATTGTTGGAAGATTGGTTGTTGTCATTGATGTCAACCCTAGTCATGGGTTTTGGACTGCAAGATTGATAAAGGTATTTGGACATGAAGGACAATGCACATGCATCTACAACACCCATGAATGGATATTATAAATCATGTTGTTTCCAGTGGTATGTGGAACGTCACGTGGATCCTCATGGTCGAGGAGAAATGAATTTTTGAAGATGACAAAGTGAATTGAAGAAGGAAGTACATGTAGGCCCTGAAGATAATTAAAGAAAATAATTACAAAATAAGAAAGTGTCAGGTTGGCCCTAATGTTAAAATGAAGTGAATAAATGTTATAAATAAACATCATTATACATTCATTTGATACAAGTCAAATTTCATATTAAAAAAGAAGTAAAGAAGGCCAGATTTCAAGGGAGGATGAAGTCTTTTGGTGATGTGTTCTAAGGTATGTTATTTTCAGGTCATCTTACCATTTTTGCTATAACTTTTTTTATAGAATGATTTGTATGGTGAAATCTCTATGGTATTGACAAGACATATCAAGGTACCTCTAGTAAAAATTTCATCTCTTGATTCACTATAATTATGGAGATACACTCTGTGGAAGATAGGGTTTGTGACCAATCCTGAAGCTAGTCAATAAATAGGTGTTCCGGGTAAAACAGTCATAACTTCTTCATCTAGAATCCGAATGAAGTGGGATGAATTCCATTGGAAAGATTACGGACTTTAGTTTCTTTTGTGCAATTTTCAGAATCGGATGTTAAATATTGAGCGCGGGGCATGCTGTACAAGTTGGGTCTTTTGAATAAACCAGAATTGAATAAAATCTACCATTCTTTCTATAACTTCCTTTTGGGGAGGATTCAAGGAGTGAAACTTGGAGAAGTGTCAAAGAATACATTGATTAATATTATCTATAGGATCATAGTATTCCAAGAATTGAAGAATTGCATAAATTGAAGAAGTCTTAGGAAGCATTATCAGGTTCTATGTGATGGTTGGTTGATGGTCATGATTTAATGTAAATTTTTATTATCTCTCATATATTCTTGGGTGGAAGGAAGGGACAAGGATGGAGATTTCAAATCTCTCTTGATATTGGAGGATTGTATCTTCCTCTTGGAGGTTTATCCCTCCCTTTACATTTGGAAGTTGTAGCTACCTTTGGAAATCATTACTTCCCTTAAACAATAACTATTGATTATTTCTCATATATTGTCCATGGTGTACTGTGGTGTATTTGTGTAACTCTTATACTATTGTTCATTTTTCATTGGATATAGTTGAATGGTTTAAGTGTAATTTGAAAAAGGTTTTAAATTTTACTTGATACTGATTCACCCCCCTCTCAGTATCAACAAGAATGCCTTAAAAATGATAATTTTGCAAAAACATGGCTAATTACAGTAAGTCACTATTCATTTGATGCTTTAGCAGACACAAAATTCAATTATAACAATGTTGTGAAGAAAGATATTGAAACTGTGTACTCCTGGTGAAGTAAATACTTACTGAAACCTCTTAGAATCTCCTTATTAACAAAAACTATTTACATATATATAGTAGGAAATCTTAAAAAAAAAAAAATCAAGAACAAGGGGGGGCTTCCCCATCTACTAAGGCCAATTCCTTGTCAGCTGACATGACCTGTAGAAAATCCTCTCTGGAAATGGGCCTATGATAAAATTTAAGTCAGTGTCCATTTACCACAAAGGAGACTTGTCCATCATCAATTGTTTTAACTTTTTACAGCTCCATTTTCATATACAGTGTCTACCTCATAAGGGCCCAACCAATGGGTGGTAAGTTTTCCTTTGAAGTTTTTGAACCGGGAATCAAACAACAAGGCCCAATCACCAGGCTGGAAGTGTTTATTTTTAATAAACTTGTCATGATACTTGCTCCTATGGTTTTGGACTAATATCGTTCGTTGGATGGCATCTTTCCTAATTTCATCCAACGCATTTAGTTGTAGGGCTTGTTTCTTTTGAACCTCATCCAGGTTCAATCCTAATTCTGTGGCAATACGAAAGGTCCTTACTTGGAATTCGATTGGTAAAAGTACTTGTTTCCCGTACACTAGTTCATAAGGGGTATGCCCAGTGGTATTTCTCCAGGTAGTTTGGTATGTCCACAAAGCCTTTGGGAGCCTATCAGCCCAATATCGGTGATGTAACTGAATAAAATTGGTCAAGATGGCTTCCAGAACTTTGTTTCTTTATTCTGCCTGACCATTGGCTTGTGGGTGGTATGACGAAGATTTACAATGTTTAATCCCATATTTCTCTGTTAGCTCTTTCATCAGCTTGGAAGTGAATTGAGTGCCTTGGTTGGTAACAATTTCACGAGGGACACTGAAGTAGGTAAAGATGTCTTCATATATGAATTCGACAACAGACTTCTCTATGGCCCTAAATAGGGCTTTTTCCTCTACCCATTTGGTGACATAGTCCTTACAAAACAAGATATAGTTCATCCTACGAGACATGGGTGAAATTGGCCCTACAAATTCGAGGGCCCATTTTTCGAAGGGTTCTATAATAAATTGGTCCTGTAAAGGCATTTCGTCAGCTGACGTAGGTCTACCTATCCTTTGGAAACTATCACAACTTCTCACATACTTGGCAACATCTTTAAAAATGCTAGGCCAATGGTAACCTGAATGTAACACCTTATATGTTGTACGTTTGTCAGAGAAATGGCCACCACATGGTCCATCATGACAACTTCGTAGTATTTCAGGTACCTCGTCCTCTCAAACACATCTACGAATAATGAAGTCAGGACCTGTGTGAAAAATATCATGACCAAACCAAGAGTAATTAGCACTCTGTGTAATAATTTTACGCTTTTCATGAGGTGACAAATGAGACGGTAATCTCCTAGTAGCCAGATAGTTTTTCATATCTGCAAACCATTGGGTATTGATAGAGAGGGAAAAAAGATGCTCATCTGGGAAACTATCATCTACAGGGGTATCATTATCCTCATTCTTTATGCGGGAAAGAAATTTAGCTACTACATTATCCTTTCCAGGTCGGTCAAGCATAGTGATATTAAATTCTTGCAATAACAAGAGCCACCTAGTTACTCGACCATTAGTTATAGGTTTTTTCATGAGAAACCTAATGGCGGAATGATCAGTGTGTACAAATACTTCATAACCTGTAATGTAATGACGAAACTTGTTAATAGCATGAACAATTGCTAAGAACTCTTTTTCAGTGACTGTGTAGTTCAACTCGGCAGGGGACAAGTTCTTGCTTACAAAATAAATGGCATAGGACTACTGGTCCTATTTCTTCCCTAATACCCCTCCTATTATTGTGTTGGAGGCATCATTGGATATATGAAATGGGAGAGTCCAATTGGGCCCTCTAAGAACTAGTGCCATAGTCAGCTTGGCTTTCATCATTTCAAAGGAAGTTTGACAATGCTCAGTCTAAACAAAATCAACATCTTTTATCAATAATCCAAACATAGGTGCAACAATCTTTGTAAAAATTTTAATAAACCATCGGTAATATTCAGCATGTCCAATAAATATTCTTACTTCTTGTTGGGTCTTGTGGGATGGAAGTCTCACAATGACCTAAATCTTTGCAGGATCAAATTTTATCCCTTCATATGAAACATGATGTCCTAGAACCACTCCTTCAGTTAACAATATTTTTCATTTTTCATGGCTTAGAGATAGGTTCATTTCTTGGCATATGATGAGGACTTTTTCTAAGTTGTCTAAGGCTTCCTGGTAAGTGTTTCCATATAATATGAATTCATCCATGTAGACCTCCACACAATCATGAATAATATCAGCAAATATCCCTAATACTGCTCGTTGAAATGTGGCAGGAGTATTATACAATCCAAATGGTAATACCCTATAGGCATAGGTGCCTCACGGACAAGTAAAGGTAGTTTTGTCCTGGTCCTCACGTGATATAAGAATCTGGTTTTACCCACTGTACCCATATAGAAAGGAGAAATACTTCTTTCCGGACAAGGTATCTAGAACTTGGTCAATGAAAGGAAGATGAAAGTAGTCTTTCAGAGTGGCCTTGTTGAGTTCCCATAAATCAACACAAATTCTCCATTTCCAAGTCACTTTATTTGGAACCACTACAAGTGGGGATACCCACTTACTTTCTGAGATGGGATAGATAAATATGACATTTAACAACTTCTAGATTTCCTCCTTGACTATATCTTTGAGTGTTGGGTTCATCCTTCTCTGGAGTTGCCTAACAGGTGTCACGTCCTCCTGTGTATATATGTGATGGATGCATGTGTGAGGGTGTATACCCTTCATGTCAGTGTATTCCCAGGAAAATGCTCCTATTTGTTCTTTAAGGATATCTACTAACTATTTTTGTTGGTCTGTATCTAGCCCAGAGTTTATATGTAAAAAATTCCATGGACTAATCTCATAGGGCATAGTATAAGACATGGAAGACTCATCTATTTCGAAAATAAAAGATGTCGAAGATGAAATGGATGGGTCTAATTGTTCTTGAAATTATTCCCCAAACATGTACTCAAATTGGGGAAAAGATTGTGGAAAAGCCACACATGTAATAGAAAAAATTAATTGGTTTAGCACATTTTCTGTTGTGTGCTCCTAAAGTGCCCTTGCATGGTCACTAGGAAATACATGTTCTTCCCAATCTTTATTCTCATATGGACATTAAAGCCACCATGTATTCTCCATAATAGGTTGAGATGGAGGGTAAATGGTGAGATTCTAGATAGAGAGACCATTTGAGATGGTCATTTCTCCTTCTCTATAGAAAATAAATGCATTATCTGTGGCTAGCCAAGGTCTTCCCAAAATAACGGGATGGCCTCTGGCAGGATCCTTTGAATGGATGAAAAGGAAATCTAATGGGTACTCCCATGAGGCTAAAGTAACCATGACATCATCTAAAATCCCTTCAGGTATAACCCTAGTCTTATCTTCTAATTCCAAAATGGTTGGGGTAGGCCGAAGAAGAGGTTGTAACTGTAATTGTTTCAAGGTAGTAGTGGTCATAAAATTGATGGCTTCCCCTAGATCTATGAGAGTGTTTCTGATGGAGACCTACTTAATGGTTATGGTAACTATGGGGTTTCCTTGATTCCCATACTTTGCTAGCTTTGGCTTCTCTGATATGTACTCAGAGAGTCATCCTACCAAATGTACTATAGGGGGGTCCTTTTGCTTCCTACCTGGCTTCTTAATGCACAATTCTTTGACTACCTTACTATAGATTGGAATGTCTTTAATAGCTTGAAGCAAGGGAATCTTGACACAAATATTTTTCAATTCATTAATAATGTCAAATTCTGGTTGGGTGGTAGGTTTCTCGATTGCCAATCGGTCTGGATAAGGAGGGACCTTCATAATTTGTGAATGTTCAGCTTGGGGAAGCTTGGGTTCTTGATTTTTTAGGATAATAACATCTTCCCACCTAGTGTCATCTGTGGGTTGTTGGGTGGTTTCTTCTTCTTCTTCTTCCTAGATGACTACTGAAGGTATCTGCCTATCTATAAATTTTCTCGATCTTAGTTGAATTTCCTGTAATGGAACAGGAGTAATGACATATGTCGGGAAGGCCTGCATCTCAACATTATTAAGAGGTTGAGGGGGCTTATTATTGGGGTTCGGCACTGGCTGTGCCGGTAATAGTGTCGGTCTCGAGGTGATTGCATTTTGATATTGTAGAGGTTTTTGTTGTGGGATAGGAGGTAAAGGTGGTGGAACGAATCCTGGCAGAAGATGTGGAGTGTTCGATGGGAACTAAGGATAAGGATGGTTGGAAATAGGAATAGGTGGATCTTGAGGGTTTCCTAGATTTTGTCCTCCTCTCCATCCTTGTAGCCAAGGATGTTGGTACTAAGTAGACCATTTTTTCCAACCTGGTGGGTTCAAATGTTGTTGTTGTTGATAATAGGGTGGAACTTGGGATTGTAGATCTAGGTATGTGGGTTGATTCCTAGGCTGCCATGGCCTCCTAGGTGCATAAGAAGGCTCCCCAGGATCTCCACTCCTATATATGGATAATAAACCGGGCAATGATGAACGTTTTTCAGTCACATGGTCTTCTGTATAGAAGCCACAAACTGAAATGTTATCTAATGGGCACTCCCTTGAGGAATGCTTCCTCCTACATATTGGGCAATATATGCTCATTGTTGCATTTTCCTCCTGCTGTTTATTTTTGAGTTTAAGGGTATCCAACAGGGAACCTATTATGCTTAGGATGTCTGTCTTGAAGTTTTCTAGAAGGTTCCCTATCTCTGCTCTCGTGATACCACCTGAACTAACTAGTTTTAAGCTTCTATTGTAAGGGTCCCGAACATTCTTTCCTGTTTTGGCTCTACTGCTTGAGTAGTTTTTACACATTTCACATATTTCAACAAATGGTTTATGAGAAATATCACCTGATTCCATCAGGTTAAGCATCTCTAAATATTATTCTGAAATTCCCTTAAGGAAAAGATCCCTAACTGCATCCTCTGGGAGGTCATGGTATTTTGACTTATGGGCAATATAACCAAATATTTCCATATAGTCTTCAAGGCTCTCGTCTTCTAACTATTGGACTTTAAAGATGTCATTACAAGACTCTTTGGTCTTGCAGTAGTATTGGTACTGCTTAAGAAATATGTCTTTCAGGGATTTCTGAGGCCTAATACTGGATTCTCCCAATCCTATGAACCATCTTAATGCAAATTCTTTGAGGGTGGCAGGAAAGAGTTTTAATTTCTAGGCATCTTGCACATGGTTGTAGCTCCTGCACAAGATGTCAAATTCAAATAGGAAGGTGTCTATATCTTCACTGTTTTTACCATAAAAGGTAGGTAGTGATGAGAGAGGAATATTATTCATGTTGACATTTGGAGTGGTGTCTAAAATAAAAAATCTGAAGGTAGTTTCGGTTTGGTTTCTAGTTTCTTCTTCCTCCCCATGTATTACATTGTTATGGTCCTTCTGATATCCCATATTGGTTAGGTTTCCAAAAAGAGAGTACCTAAGTGATTTTATCTTTGAAGAGAACAAAGTTTATCTTTGATGAAAAGGTCTTCCTACCGATTGGATGTCTGGGACTCTACTCGAGCCGGTTGAGATTATCGGTGCCAAAGTTTCTATGTCAATTTGAGAGATAATTACATTAGCTGAGCTACCAAACAAACAATTCACCTGTTCAGGGTCTATGATATCTTCAAAATTAGGATTTCCTCGTGGTGGTGTAAAACCAAAAGCTGTATTGTTTGGTTTTGCAGAAGGCTCGAGTGGTCTTCCTTCCTGTCCCAATATGTTTGATGCTTCAATTTCTTTTTCTATAGTGATCCATGTGTTAGTCTACTTAGAGACTATTTTATCTCTTTGGGTTGAGCTAGCTCCTGTTTTTTGGTATCGGTCTACGGATTTTACAAGAGGAATGTTCCTTCCCCCCAAAAGATCGAAAGGAACCTCGGATGAAAGGTCTGATTTAGATTTAATGTATCTACCTTGTGGGTCTCTAGGTCTATTCATGAAAGAAAACAAAAACAAAAAGGAAAAAATACCATTGGGTTTGGGGGAGCCTACAATAGCAGATGTGCAGGTTCTTACCTCTCATTTTATAGTTCCCCCAACACCAATCTAATGCTAAGTTCTAGGAATGATCTATTTCCTAACTACTTCTTACCTTGAGACAACTCCTCAGCAACGATGCCAAAATGTTAGGGCATTTATATGTAATAAAAAAGACACTAAACTACCCTCAATTAAATTGTCAACCCGGGGTAAGTAAACTTAGAGTTGTAGAAAAATATATGCCAAAGGTAAAAGGATGGTAGGAGTATAATCTAATTAATGAAAGAAACTATCTAAGACTAATCTATTCAAGCAAAACTATCTAATGAGAAAACCCCACTAAGCAACTTGAAACTAGGTAACCTAAGTACTTTTGGGCCAAGGACTGATGGATAGTTCCTAAGAAATCAAGTAAAAACCCTATTCAAAGCAAACTAGTTCATGACAATAAGCAAAGGTAAAATACTAAGCATACTAAGAAAATGATGAAAGTAACCTACTTTTAACTTGCCAACCTAGATTCAATGAGCAGCTACCCTATGAAAGAAATTAAATAAGCAAGTAAGAAAAAACACCTATCTAACCTATTAAAGAAAATAGACAAGTAAGAAGAGACACCTAACTAACCTACTAAAGAAAAAGACAAGTAAGCAAAGACAACTATCTATCCTACTTAAGCAAACGGACAAGTAAGCAAAGACTTCTCATTGAACAACTAGCTAGCCTAAGAGGCAAGTGGACTAAATGCTTGATGCAAAACTATTTCTAATGCATGAGATGAAATCCATTTTATTGAAATCAATGAGGACTACCAACTAAATGCCTAATTTACAATAAACAAAACTACTCTTAAATCTATGGAAGCAAAAGACTAACTACCCTATAACAACAATAAAACTATATTCTAACCTATGAAAGAAAGAAACTATATTTTCTGATCTACAAAAGAAAGAAACTATATTTAATCTATGAAACACTCAAATGTAATGTTGGTGGTTGTGTGAATGCCTTCGGTGGTGACGGATGATATCTCGATGACACTTGACAACAAAGGATAATTCCAATGGTATAAACTCAACACTATTCTCAATGGCAAAATGAAAGGTATGTATTAAACAATCCAACGAAAATTTATCCATGAAAAAAGTAATGCTAAATACCCTACATATCCATGTATAAACCATTAACATCATAATGAGATCATCATTATCTAACTAAGGAATTTAATTGCATTTTAATCAATGAAAGGAAATTGTGTAAAAGAAAACTATGCTATGTATATTCTAATCATTCAAGCTATGATGAATTAAAAACATAAATTAAACTATGATATCAAGAAGTAAACTGACAATTACATTAACCAATAATGAAGAAAATGAAATCTATCTAAAACTGAAGTAAGCAAACTATAACTAAGAATGGGAATTAAATTTATCCATCCATCAACATCCCTGTCAAAGAAACCCAAGTTAAAACTCTATTCTATCTAATTAAAAATCTGTTTTAAACTAGACTATAAAATCATAAAAGAAAGTATGATCTAATGTCTAACTGCACACGGGGTTAGTGTAGAAACTTGCAAGTTTGTTCCTAATCCACAAAACTAATACATGCTAACACATATCATCATCTAACCTGCAAAATAAAAGAAAGACAATTAAGCTACAACAAATTAATCAATTAGATAAAAAAACACACATGTACATGAAATAAGAAAGAGTAGTTAAATTAAGAAATTGCATAAACAATAGAAATATAATCACCAGATTGTTGGTGGGCCCCATAGAAAGTTTTTTCTACCTTCTACAAGCGCACCACGAACTTCAACAGGCCGAATTCACCATGAAAACATGAAAATGCAATTCTGGCACAATTCTGGCAATGTGAAATGTCAAAACAGAGTAAAAACGAGTTTCTGGCAATTCTAATTCTTATGGTACTTGGTTAACAATCTAATGACCATCCTATCGGTATTTATAAGCTTACAACCCAGGTGGTCAACTACAGGAGGGTCGAACCAACTCTAAATTTGGAAAATTACAATAAATGTGGCCATAACTAACAAAATGGAGGAAGCCAATAATCGCCCTCTTTGCACAACTGAAATCGAGTTGTCTTGAGCTTAGTAGTTGGAGGGGGCGATGATAAACAAAACCCATGCATCTCATTTGTCCATCACTGGTTGCCAATACCATAACCGACAACTCACCTTGCATTTTTGTGCAATACTGGTTGCTGGAACGAGTGTCGGATCGGGTACCGGAACGAGTGTTGGAACGAGTGCCGGATCAAGTGCTGGAACTGGAAACATGGTGCATTTTTTCCTGTAACAACAGAAAAACACAAATTAACTCTTGGAAACCATAAAACATGATGAATTAAACTTGATTTAATCATAAAACACAAATTACATGTACCTCATGCCGATTATACCATTTTATCATAAAATTCTTCAAAAAGCTCCTTCAAAATGTGCAAAACATATATGTACATGCGGCAAAAATGTATAATAACCATCATAAAAATGATCATATCTCGGGCCCAACATGTGGCACCTCCCTTTTCTCGATGCGTCATCTAGAATGACGTCATCTGTGACACATCACTACAGGAGATAACCCTTTGGAAATATAACAAAGAACTAATTCATAAATCAATGAAGCACTAAAATGAAAAAGTATTAAAACTTAATTAATTAAGTTAATCATGGTCAAGAGATATTTAATGACTCTGCACTTCGGGGTTCTGACATTTACCCTTCATCGTATCCTAAAGTCTCCGAAGTCTGAATCTTCGAAACACTTAAAGTTAAATATGATTAATTAAAACTTGAAACCGATTATTGGATAACTAATCACTTCTCGTTTTTGGGTTTCGGGGATTTCCTCTCAAGATTCTTTTAAATTTCCCGAAGTCCGAACTGCCAAGACACTTGATATTAATGCACTTTTTAAACATGATCAATTAAAGAGTTAAAAACGATTATCCGATGATTAAACTTTGCGGATTCGAGATTCGGATAATTCTCACTTTGTCTCATATAAATTTCCCGAATACAAACTGTAGAATATTAATGGAATTTATGAGTAATCAATGGTAATGATTTTTAACTCATATTGTGGATCACCAGGGAGACTTTTCCATTAAAGTTAATAAATTTTCTGTCAAGAAAACTATACTAGAATCAATGCATCTGATGTGAATAAAAGTCCTTATCTGATTGAGAAGCTCATGCAATTACTCTACAACAGGCAACATCGTTATGTTCTCTCAATATCATGGCACCACAAAATATTATGAATAAGACTGATGTGGCTGGTGAGGTTCAAATCTGAATGTAGACGTTCTTTCAGACACTACGTCGTGAGCCATCGACACTATGAAATCTTGGAATTAGGTGTTCAATGTTCTGGAATGTGATATTATAAACTATCCAAAATATTCTGGTGATGAAGTAGATGATACTCATGAACCTAAACTTAGGTATATAGCTCAGTCAGAGCTACACAAGGTAGTTTCAAAACTGAGACTCATGCCATATAACGACATGGTAGGATGGGCCTTGGAGAACATCGACATCCAAACCAGGAGCATCACCAACCACCATAAATTTGTCATTGGCTCGTTCCGACCGGAAAACATCCAAGTAATGTATAAGATATCTCTAAAGCCTAAATATACTTAGAATACTGCAATGATGTTAGAGTTCGAGCAACAAGAATGCATACAATATGACAAGAGTTACCTTGATATAATCAAGTCCTGGTGGGGGCACCCAGAGAAGTTCAGGGCCGATGCTCATGGCATGTACCCCACAACGTCGTTGGACACTCACATGATTTACGTAGCTATTATGCTCTGTAGACTGTTCGGGAGGAAGAGTCCTACTCATTTATCGGTGGAGTGGTTATCGATTATGCATGAGGTGGTCGAGGGATACACATTTAATTGGGCCAAAATTTTATCAGACAACTTGGCCAAAGAAATTACTGAGTACAAATTGGCTAAATAAACGGGGAAGCCCACCCATTTCTATATGTATGCATATATCGTGGAAGCTATCTTCTTCATAAACCATTTCCCACTGATTAATTGGAGTTGGAACCTGACCAGTCAATAGCCTATCCACTTTTACCATTCCAAGGTGTGGGAGGAAAAGGCCAAAAATTTCTTCTATGAAATCTACCACAATGTCGTACTGTCTATCCATATAGCTTTATATGGTTTCCCAACCCCTTGGATTTCAAACAAAATCATGGGAAATATGGGAAAACTAGAAAATTGGTTCATTGAAGAAAAATTCTCTTATATCAGGGTTTTCAGATGCTCAGTCCCTCTCCTCTCTCTCTCGATATTTTTACCATGCTGGCTAGTATGCCGAGAAGTAGCTTATCAAACAGTAATAGGGGGAATCAACAAGAAGATAAAAGCATCCCATAAAAAGGTATGGCCTACCTTCCCTCTCCAAGTTGGTATGTTTTCACTATTAGACTTCAGTCATTCCAAAGTGGAGGTTGCAGCTTTGGAGGATGTCAAATTGGTTTGCATCGAATTTAAAAGGCATGACCCAAAAAAAACCATGGAAAACCACCTGGCCCAATACAATATGAAGATATATGTGCATGAAAACTCCCCACATGATGAAATAGTCATGGGAATCAGGTCTTATGAGGAGGTATTGAACACATTCCAAACCTTGTCCCTAGATCAACAAGATGGCTTCCTCACTTCCCAAAGACACTAATGAAACAACTTGCCAAAAGTACTACAAGGATAATTTGTAGCCACTTCACCTGCATAGAAATCTGTACCTCCAGGTTTTTAACCAGGCAAATCTGGTAAATAGGATATCAAAGATACCCCAAGGAGCTCCAAAGTTTCGACTCGGAAATTAGAATCTTTGTTATCAATTCCACTAGGCCCTTAGGCAATGCCTCAACTCAAAGCCTTCCTAAAGCAAGGGGAGGATGCAGCTCCTTTGACACCAACCACTCCTGCTACCAATACAACAAATAAATAACCATCTGCGAAGATCGGTTCCCATATTACTCCATTGACACCTTTGTAGTCTAGTTTTAGGAATCCTAGTTCTGATGTCATTTATGTGGCTAATCTTACCCCAATATTGCCCAAAGAGATGCCTTCTTTGGACTTCTTCTTTAGCAAGAAACGAAGGGCCAAGAAACGAAGGGCCATCGTCAAACAAGAAACAAAATAGAAGGATGGGGTGGTAACCAAAAGGTAGAGGATGTTATATGATGGAAATAATCGTGACAATTCAGAATTCGTGAAGTAATTTGTAGGTTCATTGGGTGCCTTTGCCACCATAAATAAGTGGCTAGTGGAGAATTTCGCAGAGCAAATGAGAAAAAAAATATTATTGGTGGGCAGTTGGAAGATCAAATGTTGGCCATGGAACATAATTCAAATAATAAAATGAGCCAGGACTTTGAACAAATCATATCTTATGATAGACATCAAATCCATCAGTTGCAGGCTAACCTCAATGAGCTCCGTCGAAATTCACAGGCCAAAAAAGGATTGGTCACTCAATATGAAAGATACCAGATATATAAAATATGCAGAACATAAATGAAATGCTAGAAATGGCAGAATAACAGTAAAATATCTAGTATAATCTTCACAATACACAGAAATGATATATGAAATAGCAATAGAAATAACACTTTGATTCAGATAACAATGTTCACAGGCCTCTTCGAGGGGGCAACCTCCTGTCGAGCAACGCTCTGTTACAATAATCTCCAAGATAGGGTTTTCATACCCTCAACCCTTATTTATACTAAATATGTCTATTAAGAGAAGCATCTAGAGGAAGATCCTTCCAGAAGAGGAAGCTTCTATTAGGTCTTCTTACATCCACCTTATTCTATTTTATTGAAAGGCCTTATTAATATTGACCTTTATTACACCTGAATACATTGATCTACCTATGTGCGGGTTAGGACCTTAACATGTCCGCCCCCTTACAAACAACCTTGTCCTCAAGGCTTGAGATGTGGAAACTGCTGCAGAATGGTAGTTGGTTCCCAAGTGGCATCTGCTGGAGTCATATCTTTCCACTGTACTAGCACTTCCTTGATGGTTCTCTGATGCAGGCGACGCTCACGCTGGTCGAAAATTGCTTCTGGTTGTAGCCAAATGGATCCTTCTTCAGCTAACTCTGGAAGGTTGGTTTGAATTTGGCACCTGGTTCCAATCACCTTCTTCAAGCATGAAACATGAAAAACATGATGTAGCTTCGATTGACTGGGCAGAGCTAACTGATATGCGACTTGTCCCACATGCTTGAGAACTGTGTAAGGGCCATAAAATTTGGGTGCTAGCTTCTGACACTGCTCGGCCTTGAGGGAAGTTTTCTTATATGGTTACAGTCACAAAAACACCTGATCCCCTTCTACAAATTGACGTTCGGAGCGACCTTGATCTGCTTGCTTCTTCATTCTATTATGGGCCATGACCAAGTTCTCTTTAAGGGTACGAAGGATATCCTCTCAAAATGTAAGTGTTTAGTCAACTTCCTGGACCTTCGAGGCACCCGGTAAGTATAAGAGAACTGAAGGTGGCTTCTGTCCATACACTGCTTCAAAAGGAGTCATGCGAGTGGTTGTATGGTATGTAGTGTTGTACCACCATTTGGTGAGGGGTAACCATTGAGCCCACTGGTGTTTTTTTTCAGAGGCAAAGAATCTTAGATATGTTTCCAAACACTTGTTGATGACTTCCGTTTGACCATCTATCTAGGGATGATAAGCTGAGCTGAGATGCAATTGTGTGCCTTGTAGCTTAAACAGTTCTTGCCAAAAATTGCTTGTAAAAGTTGGGTCTCGATCAGAAACAATAGAGTTTGCATGCCATGAAGCTTGAAGACCTGATCCATGAAAATTTGAGCCACCGTGGATGCAGTAAATGGGTGGTGAAGAGCACAAAAATGAGCATACTTGGAAAGGCGATCCACCACCACCATTATGATTGATTTATTCCCCGATTTGGGTAAGCCTGTAATAAATTCCATAGATATATCCTTCCAAATAGCAGGGGGAATCGGAAGCGGTTGGAGGGTGCCTGGAGATTTGATTGTTTCTCCCTTGTTGTGTTGACACACCTCACATTCAGCCACAAACTTACGGATGTCCTGTTTCATGCCATCCCATAAAAAAGAATGTTTGACTCGGTCATATGTTTTGGTGAACCGTGAGTGCCCCGCTGTGGGTGTAGTATGAAGCTCAGAAAGTACTGTGGATTTGAGCTTGGATTGTTTACTTAAATACAAGATGCCTTTGTATCGAAGCTCATCCTGGAGCTAGGAGTACCCTGGGGGAGCCTGAGCCTTGTTCTGCAGTTGCTGGATCAGATGTGAACTTTTGGGGTCTTGAAGCGATTCCTGGTGCACAGCTTGCAGCCAATTGGGTATAATGAAGGAAAGAGAAAAAAGGGATCCTTCGTCTTCATATTTTCGGGACAGTGCATCCACCACGACATTGTCTTTTCCCTTCTTGTAAATGATCTCATAATCATATCCAAAGAGCTTAGTGACCCATTTTTGTTGCTCCTGGGAGGAAATGCGTTGTTCCAGAAGGTACTTGAGGCTTTGATGGTCGGTCTTAATTTGGAATCGTTGCCCCAAGAGATAAGGACGCCATAATTCAATGACATGCAGAATCACCAACATATATTTTTCATAAATGGGTTTGCCCATATTCCTTTCAGACAGTTGCTTGCTAGTGAAGGCCAAAGGGCGACCCTCTTACATAAGGACAACACCGATTCCTTTCCCTGAGGCGTCACATTCCAACACAAAGGTCTTTGTGAAGTCAGGGAGGGCCAGAACCGGAGTGGTGCACATGGTCGTCTTCAAGGTTTGAAAAGCTTGAGCAGCTGCTGGAGTCCAAGTGAAAGAGTTCTTTTTTAGGAGAGCTGTGAGAGGTGCTGCAATCTTTCCATAGTTCTTAACGAACTTATGATAATACCCTGTGAGGCCCAAAAATCAACACAATCTTTTGATATTCTTTGGGTGCGGCCAGTCTTGCATAGCTTCAATCTTTTTTAGGTCCACCCTGACGCCATCCTTTCCCACCAGATGACCCAAGTATTCTACTTCTGAGGCACCAAAAGCACATTTGGAATGTTTCAAGAAAAGTTGGTGCTGAGAGACTAGGCAGAGAACTTGATCCACATGAGTAAGATGGTCTATCTAGGTTTTTCTATAGATGAGGATATCATCAAAGAAAACTAGGACAAAATGATGGAGAAAAGGGCGAAAGACATGGTTCATGAGGCTCTAGAAGGTGGAGGGGGCATTACACAACCCAAAGGGCATGACCAAAAACTCATAGTGGCCCTCATGAGTGCAAAAGGTTGTCTTGGGAATGTCAGCCTCCTTCATACGTATTTGGTGATAGCCCGAGCGAAGATCAAGTTTGGTAAAGAATTGGGCACCACTCAATTCATCCAGGAGGTCATCAATGACAGGAATGGGAAATTTGTCTTTGATGGTCAATTTGTTGAGAGCACGGAAGTCAGGACACATTCTCCAAGAAACCTCTTTCTTCAGTACCATGACGACCAGAGACGAGTAAGGGCTCGTACTAGGATGGATGATGCCAGAAGTAAGGAGTTCCTGGACCATTTTTTCAATTTCATTTTTTTGTGCAAAGGGGTGGCGATATGGATGGATATTGGGGGGGAGGCTTCCTGAGACAAGGGGAATGGAATGATCATGAACACCTAGGGAAGGAGGGAGTCCTTGGGGAGTGGAAAATACCGTTTGATGTTTAGAAAGGAGGGCTTGGAGGTCTTGGGGTACGGGGGGTGTCTCTGTGGCTTGTATGGCATGGAGTTGAGCAATGACACTAGAATGACCCTTTTTGAGTAGTTTTTCCATGCGATGAGAACTGATGATCTCAGGTGAACCATCAGTGATGCCTTGGAATTTATATTTGTGGCCTCCTTGGTCGAATTGCATGGTTAAGTTCTGAAAATCCATGAGAATGGGAACCAAAGTTCTTAGCCAGTCTGCACCCAACACAATATCGCAACCACTCATCTCAATAGCAAACATATGGGATTTTAGTTGGTAGTCACCGATTTGGAGACGCACATTTTCATAGCGCCCGCCACATTTCATAGAACCACCATTAGCAATCATGATTTGGAAATTGTTGACAACATGGATGTAGAAATGGGTTTCTTGGGCAATGCGACGATGAATAAAATTGTGGGTGCTACCACTATCAACTAGAATGATGACCTTTCAGTGCTTGATGTAACCAATTAACTTGAGGGTTTGGGGGGCCGAGAAGCTAGTGAGAGCATTGAGGGAAATGGTTGGTTCCACTTCGGGAGGGTCGGAGGGAGGGTTTATGTCAGTGACATCTGGTGACTCGGGCACAAAGGGAGTGTCATCATCCTCTTCCAGAACATCCTCAAAGATGCCCATAAAAATATTTTGTTCCTTACATTTGTGGCCTAGGAAATATTTGTCATCACAATTATAAGAGAGGCCTTTGAGTTGTCGTTCGGCCATTTCATCCCTGGTCAATTTTTGGATCTTCAATAGGGCGGAGGGAGTATTGGGGTTTACTGGTTTAGGGTGAGGGATAAAGGAAGGCTTACGGTTTTGAGAGGAAACAATTTGTTGTGCTTCTTTATCTTTTTTAGTAGCCTCCACCCAAGTCGTAGGTCGAGCTATGAGGACATGGGCCCGAATCTCCTCCTTGAGGCCACTGATAAAACACTCTCGAAAGAAAGCATCAGTCATGCCTTCTGTTCGGAAATCCAGTCGCTCAAATGAAGCTATGAAGTCTTCGACTGTTCCTGATTTCTTCAATTTTTTCAAACGGACCAAATGGTTGGTGTCAGTGTCAAAGCGTTCATAAAGCTCTGCCACAAATTGGGTCCAAGCAATATACCCTTGATGGGAAGTTTTTCTCCATTGCCACCATTGCCAGCGTTCCTGATCTAGATGGAGAACACCATATCGGAGTTTGGCCAAGTCATCTGTAATGTTGTAGAGAGAGAAATAATATTCCATTTGGGTGACCCAACCAGTGGGGTCCGAGCCATCAAATTTGGTTACATCCACTCATGGAAGGCATATGTCCCGTTGAAAGTGATGGGGTTGAAAGGAATGGGAAGAAGTTTCACCTTCAGGCTTTTTATGTGCATCAGGAAAAGAGTCATCGATAGGGATCTTTAGTTTGGTGTAGAGTGATGCAAAGACAGATTCAAGCTGGATGGTCAGTTCATGTTTGACTTCCGCCATTGCTGACTACACGGCTACATTTACAGAGGCATTCATTAATTCATCACGAGAGGCAATAGTAGCACTGAGTTGTTGCACTTATTATTGGGTCTCGAGGAAACCAGATTGAAAGGTGTTGAAGAGAGACTCTAGTTCTTGGCTACGGGTATGGGGCATGAGGATGGGTGAATTGAAAAGGGAGTGGGCGGGGTCAGAAATTTTTGCATAAAAATGATATGGAGGAATGTGATAAGGGAGAAGAAATGAATCTAATGGAATAGGTCTCAAATAATGGTGAAAAAATTTCCAGACTTTTTTTTTATTTTTTTTTATTTTTTTTCTGCTGCGGGGTTATACTTTGGTCTGAAGAATGTTGCAGTGTTGAAATCCCCAAATTCTAAACTAGAGAGAAATGTGTATTTACTTAGCAACCCAAACACAAATGCGCAGCAATAGATCTTGCCGGTTTAATTTGTTTATGTTCCCCAAGGGTTTGGTATTCAAGGGTTCTACAGACAAGGGTTTGCCCTGTGCTATAGCTCTTTGATATATGTGTGGGGTCCAACAGTAGTACTCAGCCCAATATCTTAGGGCACTAACTAAGGAGGATAGACCGTACCCTTAGCCGTACTACCTGACTACCCAGGTATTAAAGAGTATCTTCCCGAGTGTTGTTCTCGGTGACACTATAGTAGTTTGGCGGCCGATAGGTTGATCTAAAGAGGGCTTCAGGAAATCTAGGCCTATCCGTACATAGGTGTTGTCTGATGCGCTACCACTCGAAGGGGTACCAACATGGGTTACAAGGGTGGCCAACATATATGTGCTTAAGAGCCACTTGTATTTCCTACGTGTATGAATCCCTCAACCGCGGGTTTATGCACGTAATGATAGATCTCTATGGCTTAAAGACGCTAGAATACGTCTCTACCCTGGAAAAAAAAATACCCACAATTTCTGCCAAGGAAAGTGCTCTGATACCACTTGCAAGATACCAGATATATAAAATATACAGAACAAAAATGAAATGCTAGAAATGGAAGAATAACAGTAAAATATCTAGTATAATCTTCACAATACATAGAAATGTTATACGAAATAGCAATAGAAATAGCACTTTGATTCAGATAGCAATGTTCACAGGGCTCTTCGAGGGGGCAACCTCAAGTCGAGAAACGCTCTGTTACAATAATCTCCAAGCTAGGGTTTTCATACCCTCGACCCTTATTTATACTAAATATGTCTATTAAGAGAAGCATCTAGAGGAAGATCCTTCTAGAAGAGGAAGCTTCTATTAGGTCTTCTTACATCCGCCTTATTCTATTTTATTGAAACGCCTTATTAATATTGACCTTTATTACATCCGAATACATTGATCTACCTATGTGCAGGTTAGGACCTTAACACAATGATATGAGTTAATAAATCAATTTCAAGAGAGGTTATACTTGAATGAAGGTACATTAGTAGAGATATCAACCTTTCAGACTCAAGCACTGGAGGTAAACGAAAAAATAGAAATGGCCCAACAAGATCTTTTCATGAAGGTCGATGCCATCTAGAAATGCTACCAGGAAGTAGACCTTGCTCTAAAGGATATCTATATTAAGGAAGGAAAAGATTGATCATCTCGAGCTAAGTTTTAGGAGGCCATCATATTGGGATAGAAATATAATGTCCCTAATTTTCCTCGGCTTTTCCCTTCCGAACAAATAAGAGGTGATATGGCCCTGAAGGTGTGGGAAATAAATGTAGTAGAGAGAAAGAGACTAGACTAGGAAGTGAAAGATTCCTATCAAGAAGTTTTATCATCCTTAGACAAAACAATTATTGATTTTGAGGGAAGTATTATCGTGGAGTCCTTGGGGCAAATCGATATTGCAATGAACCAACATAATTCTAAAAAGAACAAAGAAGAAACTCTGGCAGCCATTCAGAAAATGAGCTAGATTGACCTCCTTAAGATTAATAAGTGGCTAGTGAACCCAAGTTCACAGTCCCAGGCCATAACTCAGGAGGTAAAAATGATACAAGGGAAGCTACCTATTGATGGGTCCTAGATCCCTTTATTCAACAATAGGAACCAAACCTGCCACCAAGGCCTAATTAGACTTTGCAACATTTAATAGTGGAATGGTTCTCTAGATCTTTCTTACATTTCCTTGTGAAGGTTCTTCCTTCAGTTTGGAGTATCTCTTTTTTTTTTAACTTTCTCTTAGGTGGGACCGATATGAGATGTAAGTCGGTATAAACCAACTTGGAAATAAACATGATTAAGTTTTAACTACTGGGGAAGAAGCTGAGCTTGGGATAACCCGCTGCTCAAGCATGAAGATGACAATTTATACCACATGCCTAGTACTAATACATTAACCATGTGAGCATCCAATTACTACCTGAGATACTAATTATCAGAAAGAAAACACATATGTGATAAGATAACATAAATCAAAATAATTCACCTACACTAATCATCCATCCAATGATAACACAACGATTCATCTTCATCATTAAAGTAAAGAACAACAAAACATTGCACTAGATAACTTGACAATAGATTAAATTTCTCTTACTCATTACAACATCATTCATGAAACAAGATAGGAAATAGTTCTTATCCACGTCCAATCACACATGCATTTGATGAAAATAACTTTGTCTCTGGTCCAGAAGGACTTCTCTATTAATGATAGCTCAGAAATAATTCTTCACAAAACCAAAACAGAAGAGTTTCTTGCAAAAACCATCGAACCCTAACTACTTGGTCGATGTTCTTATTTATAACATAAAATTCAACTAAAAATAATTACTAAGTGTAGTTTAACAAAAAAAAAAATTGCCACGTGGTGTCCTCTTCTAACAGTTTCTTTAACAGTCAACTCAATATATCACTTGAAAGGGGTGAATTTTCTCATACTCCGACCAACCAATAAACAGTTCCTTGCAAGTTTGGGCCCATGGAAATCTATGTTGTTCCATCGGAGCCACATAAAATCCTCTAATCTCCACCACATATGCCCAGTACTTCACCAGAATGGTGTTCAACTATTGTAGCACAGTCCGAGCTTTAATAGGATCTTCCATAAATTGTTGCACTTGTCCTGACACTGTGTTGGTCACTGTCGCTATCTCTTTGGCCCATAAAAAATCCTGCTTGGTATTTGGTTCAACTATGTGGAACAAGTTGACGCATTTGTCGGGGGTGCTGAACTTGAGGAGTCTGATATCCTTCATTGCTTTGTTGATTTTACCCCAATGTTTCTCGCATTTGGCCCATTTCTCTTGAATTTCTCGATATGGTTCCTGAGACATCTTAGCCCAATACTTGGCTGATCGCTTCATGCAATCAAGACTGCTTTTACCCAACATCTGGATGTTGTGTTCTTTTTTATCTCTGCCCTGTTGCATTGCATTAATGTATTCAATTCTATCTACAACTTGTTGTGCCTTTTCATACTATCGCTCCATATCCTTTCACGTTGCGAGTGCCATGAGAGTATCTTCATGGAGCTTGGTTATCTTCACAGTAAACAAGTGCCTCTCATTTTTAAACTTGTTGTAAGCTTCTTCGAATTCCCTTCTTAGGTATACTGTGGTCTGAGTGGTGCCCTTGTAGTATTCAGCGAGGTGGCGCAAATGTTCTATTTCCTTAAAGGTAGTGGCCAACTCTTTTTCATCCCATTTGGCTTTGTCTAGGGTGGCATCCGAGATTGCCATCCCCGTGTCGATGAGCTCATATGTTTTGGCATTTTTTGTGTTTATCAAATTCTCCTTTGTAGTGATGAGGATGGATCAATCCAATGTAATCCTCCTTTTCTTTGTGGTTATTTGGATGATGGAATTCTTATTTTGATCATAGGATATTGTGTATATATCTTCTACCTCATCTATAAGTTCGAGAATATGTTGATCACCCCATGTAAGTGTGTTTTCAAGACTCCCGGTGGTGTATACTTGTTCAAGATCAGGTTCTTGAACTTCCTTGTTGTGCTCCGAAGGCCCATACTGTGCCCATGGCTTGTCGTGGATCTAAGTATCGAGACAAATAGAGGCATTGGGAAAAGACTCGATACTTGTTCATTGGTCGTTGAAACGTCGATTTCCTTTTGTGGGGATCCTTTTGTTCACTCATCCAGTTCTGACTTGTCTTTCAGATTGTTTGGTCAGGTCTTCGACACATCAAGCCTCTTTGTGTTGGGAACATTTTTGGTTTCTATTTCCTTTCATGGGACCTCCTGGGTTTGAACCTTGGTATCAGGAGAAGAAGTCTTCTCATAATACTTTTCCTCTTGGATAGGCACCGGGGTCCCACGTGATGCCTTCAGGCTCTCATCATAACTATATATATTTATAAACTCACTCAAAGGATTAGGTGCGCTTGTTTCCACTGATACCCGACATCTCTAGTTGATTTGTCACACCTATCGATTATCCAACCTGTGGCATTGTGGAACTAGGGTCACCTGACCCATTGATGTTACCAATGTTTATGGAATTAGAGTTTCTTGTCCCCGCTGGGCTTTCTTCTGGGCTATTGGTCGGAAGCCTTGGAAATATGACAAGGTCTGGGTTATCCCGCATCCTATTCATTATCTATTGGGTCTGTTGATACATGAGTCCCCCTATTCCCTGCACAACTTGAACCTTAGATAAATTACTATCTTGTACTGGGGTTACCTGGTCAATCTCTATCGTTTCAGTGGCTCCCTAGGGAGATCCCACCGCTCCGACTGATATAATTTCTTCTCTTGTCTTGATGGTCTCCTGAAATTTTTTTTCAAGGACTGATGCTTGCTCATCCCAACTCATAGCCTTGAATCTGGTTGCCTTGGGATCAACCATCCTTGCCATCACCTCTTCCCAGTCTTGAGCATCTTCTATGTAGATTTCATCTTCAAACCTATCATGGGAATATGGCTAGCATGACGATACTTGTGATACATTATTCAGGACCAAACCTTTTCGGTTGTGATTGTGAAAGCGACCAGTCTAGAAACATAACTCCAGTTGGTTCAACCCTTCCTGTTTGGCTTGAGTAGTGTCCTTCACCATGTAGAAACCCACATGAAATCCATAGGGTATGAAGGCTCACTTCTTATCCTTTACCACAGTAGCATTGTAACCTTGAAGGATGGTCTGATAACAAATTTCCCCTACTATATGTCGATCAGGGACATATACAAGTAGCATATGAGGTGCTCCAGTGGTGCCGAAAACCCTTATTTAGGTATCACACTCATCCAGATACCAGTGGCCAATTTATGATATAATATTTTTGGCGGCATCCAACAACCCTGGGCAATCTTTCTTGAACAACAAAAAATAAATGCTTGCAATAAAATGATTGCAGATGAGAGAGTAGGATTTCTTGTACCTGTTCTCCCACAAAATTCCAAAATAAATGTGGACTGGGAGCTCTAAGGTGTGCCAGCTGAAGTTCATTCTAGCAAAGGAATTTTTGGTGCAGACGACGTCCAATAGATAAGATGCCATGTAAAAGGATGAGGTCTCTCCCTCTTTCTGCGTCTAAGCCTATCGTATGCAAGTGCTTAGTTGTTTGGGGATGATGTCACCCCAATTGAAACTTATTCTTGAAATGGATACAATATAAGATAGAGGCATCCAAGCCTCTAGAAACCTAGATAAGTCTTTCTCCCCATGCAATTAGGGGAGGAGGGCCATTAAATAGATGTACGACTCTCTTAGGTTGGCTTTCGAGTACCATCCGGAGGTCCGATTGGTGAAATTTTTATCCTCTCTCCACCAAGATGCCATCACCTTTCTGGTGTCGTGTTTCTCATAGAATCTTACAACAAAATCGGTATTTAGCTTCTCTTACAACTCTCTGAGCTTGTAATATTTTTGCGCTTCCACTGGAAGGAAAACCCCGACACATCCACCATTGTCATCATTAATCAAACACCTTTGCATGTCAGTGTGATCGATAAGCCATTTTAGTAGTTCTATGTATGGTAATACTGAATTCCTGCTCACCACCCTGTGTAGATACCCCTTCCATACATTCAGGAGGACTTCATCATCACATTTTCCGGTATCAGGATCTCTATGTGGGGTATACTCGAGCAATTCCTCCCGCTTGATTTTCTTGAAAAGTTCTTCCCAACGCAGGAACACTGTCCTGGTCCGATTGTTTGCCTCTGTGTCTTGAAAGGCTGGAGGCTAACTGAAAACCTTCTTAGTGTATGTCTTGATGAAGGACACCATATTTGGAACAAAGTCTAGTTGCTTTGTGACCGTTGGGGAGGGACCTTCCCCCGCGTCTCGTTCCTGTAGCTTTGGCACTCTTGGAGATTTCCTGGTGGTGGGTTTCTTTGGAGGCATTGCTCCTACAACCGAAAACGATCCTTTAGGCATGTTGTTGAGTCTTTATTTTGACATAAGATAATACCCTATCTTACCCTATATCTAAGCCTTTTTTCCTCTGTTATAAACCTATACTAGACTATTCCCTCCCAAAACACATGCCTAATAGATATGTCATGTCTACAAGAGGTAATTGATGATTTAAAGCATGTTTGTTTAACTTTCTTAAATTAATTCGATTGAAAGTGTTTTATTTTGTATAATCCTAATAAATTCATTTATGAGCAGTCTATCTGACACTACCAGACACCATGTAATCCAGTACAGAATCCATTCTGGTACTCAAGAAAGTTTTAATCCGGTACCAAATCCATTTCGGTACCAAGACGTGTGCTATTCCAGTACTACTTGCTCTGCTCTATTCCAATACTAGACTCCTAAACGTGTGCAATCTGGTACTAGAACCTCTTTATCCAGAATGTGCCAGTTGGACCAGAATAATGGTGAAGATTTCGAGAAGACAGTTGGATAGAAGCGCCCAAGTCAGTTTTCCAGTTGCAAGAGACTCCATCGCTCATGCACTTTGTGTCATGAGGATGGAGTTGATTCCTAAAATTTCGATGTAAATCCTAAATGTGAAATTTCTCAAACTGTTTAATGTTTATCCATAGATATTGATAGTATCAACTTACCTTATATAAGGAATGTTGTATAGATGATAAAATATATAGATAATAGTGAATGTAAAAAGTATATTGTAAGAACCAGACAATACTTATCATTGTCATGTATGAAGTGAAAGACTATTGATCCAATTTACCAGTTGAATTAATACGAAAAATCTTTCATGTCAATTCTTGGATGTGAGTGAAAAGTTTTAGTCTGTTACTCCCTTAAGAGGTTCCTTGTTGGTTTGGCAAGGGCCCACCACCCCAACAAAGGTAAACCTCCTTGTATACATTCTGTGTGTTTGTGTCGATACTTAACAATAGTGTGTGTGTGATTGATCTTTATTCCTTTTTCAGGATTGAGCATTGAGTTAATCATTTTGGATTGCTGTGAATAATCAAGTGTTAGATTGAATAGACATTTCATTCTTAGATGTTGAAGGTAGTTATTTCATAATTTGAAGTGTGGGACTGATATTTTGAGTTTATGATTGTAGTGGACCTAGTATTGCAAGGGACCAAGAGACTTTATATTTCATCTTCATGTGTTGTAATAAAGTCTTTCAGTTATACTGAACTTCCCTTGTACCGGTTTGATTGAATTACATGAGGTTGAAGTTGGCTTTTGTTTTGAGAATGGTTGGAATTGATTATCTTGATTGCTACATGAGACAAGCTTCTTAAAGTTCATCTTTTCAATTCAAGTGCCTGAAATGAACAGACTTATTTCTCTAGGACAACATCTTTTTGAATGACTATTTGTTTAAGTTTCATTATTAGTTTTCTCTTCTAGGTTCAAAGAATATTTTGGAGTATTTAGAAATCTTAGAAATAGGATTTTTATGTTATTAATTATTTCCTATATGCAACAGACTTAGGTAGGTTACTTGTTCTTGGCATATATGGTGTAACAACTCTTTCGATTATGAATCCCTAATTGACATTTAAATGAGTGTGAAATATACATTGAACATATTTATGCACCAACACATGTGTACAGAGTAACATTGGATAAAGCGTATGAAATGAAGCATAAAACATCCATGGACCGGTACATACCTATAACGCTTGCTAAACTTGTTGTTTAATACTCACTGGACCTTCGAATCTTTACCTGGATTTCTCCTTCCAGTACTATGGATGTTTCAAACTCCTTTGTGCACCGAATAATCTTATTTACAATGACTCAAAAGAATATAATGGGAAATATCCTACTAGTCATATCAACCAGTTAATTTGATTAATGAATGAAATTCAAAACAACCTACCGCCAAATCTATGCAAATAAATTCTATGTGAGTCGACGATGGGGGTGTGGAGGAAGTTGCATGGTATCGATAGGTTCAAACACTCATTCTGATTCACACATGGATTAGAAACTAATGCAAGATGTTTTGGAATTAATTAGTTCTTTAAATTCTTTAGATCGATTGTATCTTAGAGCTAAAACGTCCCATCGCGTTTCTTTCTTGCTGGCCAGATCAGGAATCGTCGGTGTCTCTGTGTATGTTCCTGTTGATATCCCCCTGAGAAAAAACTTTGATGCCAACTGATTTCTCCATATGGTGCTGACATGGCATAACTGATTCGGGGCTCGATAACTGCTAACCAATGAAGGGAAAACTTGATGATATGTTTAACCACTTTGGCAATGACATGTGATGGGAGGGAGGAGGTGGTTTGATCGTGTATTTGAGTCAGAGTTGGGTGTTTCAACACGAGATGTGTATTAATATAAACCTAGGGTTTTTGAGGCCAAAAGGTATCAGGGTTCAGTGATCGAGGATCAACTTATCACTTTTTCTATGGCTATCCTTCTAAAACTCATTGATGTCGAAAGCTATCAGGGATCGACTTTCAAATATACTTCCATCGCATAGTTCCCTTTGTTGGAGTTACTTCACACACACCTAGGATTTATTTTTCCTAAGGTTTTTATTTTTTTATTATTCATAATTAGTCATTATCCAGTCTCCTATATTTTAGGGGAGAGTATTCCACCTGGAGAATATTCTCTTTTAGTTGACACTTTAGTTTGACTAGTTGAGTTGAGTTTAGATGTTGCATTGGGATCATCACCGTGCAACATTGGGATCATCACCATGATAATTAGACCTTGCCTTGGTATCATCACCAGAGTGGTGCATTAGCCTTGATTCCCTAATTTAACTCCTCACTACTCTTTGTTCAGTCAGTTAACTGAAGACTAGTTGACTAGTTAACTCAACTAGGTGGCAGTTCACTCCCATAACTGCCTGAGAGACTAGAATAGGTGGAATTTCACTCCCGTAACTGTTGGTGTGTGTCCAAATCACTCTAGAAAACCACTATGGAGACTTGGTTCACCTCAAGTCAAACTCATTTATTTATACATAGTATATCATGTGTAAATTATTCATTATTCATAACGGTTAATGAGAATTCTTCCATTCTTTCTCTCCTTCTTCTTCTTTCTTCTATTCTCTCTAAAAATGTGTGTATAATTTTTTAGCTAGATCTATTCTATGTAGGTTCAACACATTTACATGGTATCATAGCCGACGGACTGCTAAGCAAAATCTACACCAAAATATTTGCAGGTACAAAAGATTGAAGACAACAGAAAGATGGAATTCTAGAAAGAATTCATTCTTCCACCTTACAACCATTTTGCATGGAAGGAGAAAATATCCATACATCTCTGATCCAGAGGGTTTTATAGTTTAACCATGAATATAGATATAGAACCGACATCATCCATACAAAAATCCAAGTACTTAAATTGCATGGATGAGGCACTTAGAACAATTTGCAGTCTTATTTCTCCCAATCTCCTTTTTTACATATATTCTTGTAAGACTCCCAATGAAGCCTAGAAAATATTGGAAGGGCTCTTTGGAAAACATGATGATATGAGGGGAAACATGCTGGAGGTGGAGCTTCTCACATTGGATCCAAAAATCTTTGACAATATCCAATATTTCTTTACAAAATTCAAGGATTTACTGTCGCAACTCAAAGTTTGTGGGGTTGATAAATCGATGGAGTAGAAACAAATGGTTCTCACCATTATATCCAATCTTGGACCTGAATTATTTTTATTTGTATCCACATTCCATACTTTCAGATTCAGCTCTGGAGCCACCTGAAAGATGCCTTCTCTTGAGGACTTTATCGAATCCCTGACATAAGAGAAAACCAAGCTCATCAACATGGGCACAATCAAAGGCCCAAGGGCACATGCACTCACTGTGCATGATGGAAGCCACAAATATCATAAATCTAAATATAAATATAAGTGGAAATATCATGCACATATGAAGAAGGAAGGGCACACAAAACCCTTCACTGATGCCTCCGGATCCAAAGGAGAAAAGGGAAGGAAAGGAGAGAAATGCACATACTGTCACAAAGGATTCCATTTGGAATCTGCATGCATGTAAAACCAAATAGATATGATGTCTTAGATACTTCAGAAAAACAACCTTGGATATCGCATCCCCAAGGGTGAAAAGAAGAAGAAGACAGAATATTCAAATTCCAAGAAAGCCAATTCTAGGCATGCTTTGATTTCCATCAACTCCTCTCCCGATGCTTGGATCATAGATTCAGGAGCATCAAATCACATGGCTTCCTCAGAAGAAATATATTCTTTTTTGGATGCATGAAAAGGTCCTCCCATTCTGATGGGGGACAACTCTTCTGTCAAAGTCACCGACAAAGGAATGATTGAACTCACCAACGGAAGTTTCGATAATGTGTTGCATGTTCCCAAGCTTTATCTCAACCTTATCTCCATATATCAGATGAATAATTATGGAACTAGAAAGAGAGTCATATGAAAACCAAATTCCATGGACATCTATGACATGCAAACCAATTCCAGGGTTGCAACTGGTGAGGTAAATCATCAGTCTAAATTGTATACATTTTTTGAATTCATTGAACCTGATTCTACTTTACTTCTTACTCATACTGATGAAAGTAGTAGGATATGGCACAAAAGGTTTGGACATTTGAATTTCACATACATGCAACATCTTAGCAAGCATATATTATTTGATGGTCTACCAGACATCCATTTCTCCAAGGGAGTATGTGAGGGATGTGTTCTCGGAAAACACCCTCAACATAAATTCGACAAGAGAAAGTCTCAGTGAGCTTTCGCACCTTTATATCTGATGTACAATGACCTCATGGGTCCTTTTTCGCATCCATAGATCAACAAAGCGAGGTTTGTTCTCATTTTTGTTGATGATTTCTCATGTTTTACTTGGATCTACTTTCTCAAGAAAAAAATCGAGGTATTTCAACAACTCAAAGATTTCAAAGCCTTGGTTGAGACACAGTCCGGAAAGAGGATCAAAGTCCTCCGAACTGATAAAGGGGGAGAATATGTAAATCATGAGATCCATAATATTTTCCATGAGGCATGGATTTAGTTGCAACATACAGTTCCCTACACTCTACAACAAAACAGAGTTGTTGAGCAGAAAAACAGATCTCTAAAGAAGATGGCATATTTCATGTTGCATGCAAATTCACTACCATAGAGACTATGGGCCGAAGCACTTAACTGTGCAACATACATACAAAAAATATCTCCCCATAGATCTGTCAAGGATAATACCCCCTACGAGGCTTGGAGCAACCTCAAACTGGAAGTGACCCACTTTCGCATTTTTGGTTCTCATGCATGGGCTCAGATTCCCTCTGAAAAGAGGAAGGCACTTAATCCACAGAGCACTGAGTGAATTTTTGTTGGATACCCCGATGTTGTGAAGGGATATTGGCCTATTGATCTTTCCCTGGACCAGATCATCATTGAGAATAGTGTCTAATTCAAGGAAATTTCATCGCATGTACTTCAGCAGCTGCATGCAGACACCTTCACTCTTCCACCTATTCGAGATGATGAGAATGCACATGCCAACTCTTATTCAGATGAGAGTTTTGATTGAGAGGAATCATATCATTTAGATTTAGATTCATAGTTAGTACAATCAGATGCAGAGTCAGAGCATCCAGATGCAGTTGTAGAGCCAGAGAAGAGGCCCAAGTGGGCACAAACTACTCTTTAGGATGCAGGGGATCTCATTGTTCATCCAATCGATACTAGGAGGACTCAACTTGATTTCGAGGAGCCTCCTATTGCACTCACTACCACTAAACCATTGCCTTTGAGTCAACTTTTATTGGTTCAGTTTTTAGATCCAAAGTATTATGGCAAGGCTGCTAAAAATCCCTTTTGGGAATCCTCCATGAAGGAGGATTAAAACTCCCTCCTCGAGAACTAGACTTTGGATCTGGTTCCCCTTCCTTCTGGGAGGAAAATTGTCAGATGTAGATGGGTCTACAGGACCAAGAGCACAGAGGATGGACATATCAGTAGATACAAATCTAGGCTTGTCGCCAAAGGCTTTCAGCAGGTTCATGGTATTGACTATGATGAGACCTTCACTCTAGTAGTGAATATGGATTCCATTCGATTGGCCCTTGCCATTGTAGAAACCAAGGGATGGAAAGTCCATCAGATGGATGTGAAGAATGAATTTCTTAATGGTGATCTCTCTGAGGAGATCTACATGGAGCATCCCCAGGGATTTATGCATGACTCATATTTGGTGTGTCGACTGAAGAAGTCACTTTATGTTCTCAAGAAGACTCTGAGGGCATGGTATGCCAATATGGACTTCTACTTGTTGTCACAAAACTTTGTACATTGTAAATCAGACCCAAATGTCTACATTCTCAAAATGGTTGATTCACTTCTACTTTTAGTTTTGTATGTAGATGATTTGTTGATCACTGGTTGCTCGACTTCAACGATTGTTGCAATCAAGAGGATTCTTCATGACAGGTTTTTGATGATGGTAATGGGTCCACTACACTTATTCCTTAGACTTGAGATCACTCAAGATGCATCAGGCATCAAACTGTCTCAAGCCAAGTATGCATGAGATCTCCTTAAGAGATTTCAAATGATAGACTACAAGTTTGCTCTGAATCCTTTCCTATCAGGAGTCAAACTTGAGGATGGCAATGTTATAACCCTAATTTTCACCATACATGCTTACCTGGCATCAGGCCATCTCAGATCCCTTCTTTTCCAAAACACTGTTGAACAACCCTTTAAGAAACCTCTTCTATAAGGGCCCACATACCCTACTCCATTAATGCACGTGTGTACACACTAGCTGACCTAAAACAGCCGACGTGTACCTACAAAATCACGAAAAAAGGAAAGTTTATGATGGAACACACAACTTTGGGTGAGTTAACTGAATCTTCCGGCCATGCATGGCTAAGGGTTCATCCAAATGCCTAGCTTCTTCTAGCCTATAAAAGAAGCGTTAGGGGTCCTATTTGGAAGAGGAGAATAATAGTAAAGTAACTCTACCCAATTGCACATTCCCATTGTCCCAACCCTTTATCCATCCTTGTGCAAAGAGAGATATAAAGAAAAGAAGTTGGAGGACATTTGAATAGGAGCCCAGGATCAGGTTTGCAGAGCAGTGGCCAGTCTCGACATTGTAAGTTGATTCATTAAAGTTAATAGTAAGGAAATTCTTTTCCCATCCCACTATATGAGTTCTTCATAGTTTAGTGAATATATGTTTGAATCTCTAACCCATTAATATGTAGAACAAATGCATGCAGATTTTGTTTCTTGTTTTGTACGCAGGTCAGCCTTGGGAGGATAACTGCTAGCAAGCGATCAAGCGTGAAGAAGAATTGATATCGAACGCCCAAAACAAGGTATGTTCATTTAGCCATGTATTTTCTTGAAATAAATGGGGATTAAGTCTGGGACGACGGTAAAAAGTAGGATTATTTCTGTCTTATCTGTATGCATAATATAACCCTAAGTGATAGTCTGTAGGGGGATTTCCCACCACAACAGAATTGACAACCACACTGGGAAGTCTCTAGGGTTTCTAGGAATATGTTTGGGTAGTTTTAAAAGACTGGTTTTCTTTCTTGTTTTTTGAAGTTTCTGCAAAGTCTGAGTTAACAAAGATTATGTTCTTCCATACCAGTTATCTCTGTTCTTTGCTTGACTGTGTTTTTTCGAGACCCACAGAGGTACATGTGGCCTGCATCAGGTCTGCACATGTGTACCTACATGCATCCTACTTTCTTACAGCCTGGGTGCACATGCTAGCTGAAGAAGTAACAATAGCATGTATGATTCCATAAAATTTGTGAGGCATTCATCCTCTTCCCTGTCAGAATCAGTCATTCTCAGGGGTTTTCTAGAACTCTTTCTAGTCTTAGTTGTTTGCAGTCTATAGCTTAGGGTTAATCTCAGATTGGTTTGTTTTATGAATTTTTTCCTTACATTGTTTTATTTTTCTATTGAAGAAAGTGTCTAAGCCTTCAAGAGATCATGGTTCTCAGTATCAATGGTCTCTTATTATTTTGGATTATCTATTTTTATTTGTTTCAGAAATACAAGTAGCCTATATAAGGCCATCACACGTGTACACGCTCTCTGGCTCTACACAACTCGCGTGCACATGCCTGTTGTTGAATTGTCAATAGTGTTCTTATGAAGGACAGTTTTTGTTGAGGGTGAGGAAATCATATTTTCCCTTGACAAGAGTTATACCTCTTAGGTTTTTGAATCTCTATCCTAGAATTCAGTAGCCTAGGTTTGATCTCATCCATATCTTTCTTTTTTCATTTAAAAAGTTTTTCATCAAAATTTTCTTTAGGGTTTTTAGACAAGGGTGAGAGTCATTTTTTAATTTGCTAGTGTGTGATTTCCTGAAGTGAGTCTTTGCGATCTGTGATTAGGACAGAATTTTTTCTTGGTTTTTAACTTGTTGATGTTTTTCCTTTTTTCTTTTTGAGCATTCAAATTTAAAAATAAAAAAATCTTTCATTTCTTTGTTTGGTTGAAAAGTGTTGTTTTGCTTTAGTAACCAGGGAAAAGTCTTTGTTTTCTTAAGTTATTGATAGTTTACTTAGATCGTAAGTAGATCATAGTCGAGTGAAATCCTTCTTTAAGTTTGCTGATTCAAAAGATCTTAGAAAAAAAATAAAAAAATTGAAAAGTTGTTGAAAATTTGTGTTAAGTGAAAGTTTTTGTTTTCAGCTTTCTGTTCATTTTTTACTTTTGTCTTTCAAACATCATTAGTTTCACTTTCATACCCTTTGACATAAGACAAGACATAAAATTAACGCTAAATCTAAAATTCATTATATTTTTATGTTTGTAGGGTTAACCAACTAGTTCAGGATTAGGGCCTTGGATTAGGTTGGAGAGGAAACTCTTCAAGGCCATTAAAATCAAACATTGGAGTTTGAGTTAGAGAGTTTCCAAGTCCAGTATCATGAAATTTATTCGGGACCCCAATCTAACATAGGGGATAAACACAAGGTCATGTGCATAAAGGTAGTGGAGATAACCCCTCCAAAGCTGGACCAATCGTATTGGAGAACACATATAGAGGGCTTGTTTTGGGATTTCGTCGATTGCATTTGCCATGGGGCTTCATGGGTCTTGAATCTGTTTGAGGTCCTCATTTGTATTCCAGACCATTTTCTTTCGATACCCTTGACATGTTTTGGGCTCGATACCCTGATCATTGTGGTCTACTCGACTTTTGACTATACCTGCCTGGTGACTGTTCGGATGCTAGCAACCTAGTTGCCTATCTTTTTTAGGGACATACACAGGTGACTGCGGGGGTATACCATAGTACCTAGGAAATACATCAGGCCAGGATTTGCAAAGTATACCCAGAGGGTGCTTCCATGTTGGTGTTTCACTTGCATCGGTAATTTTCTCTAGTGTTGGTTGTTGTAATTGTTCTTCCAATTAATTTAGAGTTTTCCTGTCTTATCTTATAGGGACTTTTTTAGTGTGTGATTGTTTTTGAATGAATAGAACACCCTAGAGTGTCTTTGACCTTCTCACATAGTGGAGGATCACAAGCTCTTCCAGTCACGAAGGCTTCTTGGCCTGCCGTCGGTTACACTAGAGGCATCCCCGCCACCACTAAGGTGAAAGCTAGACCAATAAGGGTCTTTTGAAGTGACCAAGTCACAAGAAATTGTGCCCGACCAACATCCAGAGGAATCAACCATTCTAGACCTTGGAGTGAAATATTTTGGTCAGGTTAAAACCTCCACCACTGATATTTCGACACCCACCATCGTACCGATTCATCCTTACGAGCGCCAGATAGTGTCGCAAGCAACAATGGAAACAAATGTTGTTACTCCTTCTCGGAATTCTTCAATTACCACTACAGTTTTCACCACAAGAGATTTTCCACCTCCTAACCCACCGTCACCAGTCCGAGCCACCATGGTCTCAACTGTCTCCACATCGTACAGTGGTTTGATCCCTTCCTTGGCGGTGGCCACAACCCCTTTCACACCAAGTGCGACAGGCCCTCCGTTCTCATACGGGATGCCTAGTTCAGGTACAAGTCCTGTACTTTCCTACTCCACTTCACATAATTTAGGTCTGGGGGAAGGGAGCTGTAACGCTCCTCTGCAAGGACAGATGGGGAGCACTCATGCTCCTTTTAACACTTTCCCTTACGGGGGAGGTCATATACCTCCTTCTTCCCCTTCACTCGGTGGCACGCATCAACAATCCACCAGGCTACATGCACACCATAGTTTATTTGGAGAGGGGAGTCAAGGAATATCTTTGCATAATATGTCGGTAGGTTCGACACCATTTTATTTGTTCAGTGTGTTTGGTAACAATGCCTTCTCATCGGCTACTTTCCCAACTGGGGGAAACCCCGGTTTTAGACAACCTATTCTTGTGCAAGGTACTATTCCTGCACAGGGGGCACACCCAGGAACTTCTTCCATAGTAGGGCCTTGGAATTCTTGGCAGGGATCAGTTCCCTCGGTAGGAATGTCAATCTGGAGTAATTTTTTTCACAATCAATGGAACCCCAGACAAAGCACTATGCTAATCCCCACGGGACCGACATGGGGAAATCCTTCCCAAAGTCCTTCGAATGTAATGCATGCCCAACCATTTATGTCCTATTTTGGAAATTAGTTGATGAAGTCTCCTCACATGAAAAATCCATATGCTGGCCATGGCCATGGTTTTTACCAGAACCCAGGCCAGCAGTTGAACTTTTCCTGGCAACCTAGTGCCAGTCAAACTCCAGGCCCCTTTTTCCTAGGTTATCACCAACAACCAAAACTATCCTTCCTAGAAACCTTGCATTTGCTAGACTTGACAAGGTTGTTGAATGACCCTATCTGTCATGATCTGTGTTGACCTCCTATGCTGACAAAGTTTCCTTCAGACATCCCAAAGTTTGAGGCCAAGCCTAACGAATATCCAAGAGATCATGTGACTACCTTCCATCTTTGGTTCTCATCTATCTCATTGAAATACAACTCCGTACAGTTGTGATTGTTTCAACGTACTCTCATTGGGAGTGTCGTGAAATGGTACATTGATCTTGATCGCTCAAGATGCTCTTCCTTCCATGACCTAGCAAGGGATTTCCTAAACCATTTCCAGTTACCTGTTAGATATGACACGGACACCAAATTGTCGGCCAATTTCTCACAAACAAAAGTAGACCATATCTCTGATCACATCCAAGAATGGAGATGCCAAAAGAGTTTAATGAAGGTACCAGTCCTACCAGCATTCCTACTTGAGTGGTTCTTTAAGTCTTTGGTCCCATAGTTGTCCAAAGACATCACGACGTTGGGTGTATTTTCTGAAGAAGACTCCATCATGAGATCTCAACAACTTGAGCTAATCTATTATTATTTTGGTTTATTATACAATATCTTTCCAGATGTGCCACTCTTGATACTTGATAACACCATACAGAGAGCTGGAACACATGCCAATGGTATTGTTGGTTCAACACAAACACAACCCACTGAGCAATTGACGAAGTAGTTGTAGTAGTTGTCTATACAACACACAACGACCAGCCAAACTACTTCTTTGGTTGCTCCCCCTACCCAAACGTCGGATGTACACATGGTGCAATCGACTAATCCAAAGGCCACCCAGCAGCCTGAAGGAAATTAAAAACAATGAAAGAAGGGTAAGGGGGATAAAAAACCTACCAATAATGCTGGTGGGGACAACACTGAGAAATGGAAGGTGAGGTATCCATGCAACTTATGCACGGAAGACCACTTGACCCATCTATTTCCTCAGCTTGCAGAAGACCAAAATTTTGTGACACGGAAACAACCTATTGTGTTCACCAATCCATTTCAACATGGGAAAAATCTAACCCAAGCCTCTACAAGCACGAAAGGGGGCAGCCAAGGACCCTCTCCGTTTGCGAACAACCTCGCATCCACGAATGTATATATGGTGAAGGGTGATGCTTTTATATCGACTAGAGCACATGACTGTAGTAAACCAAGAACTTATGAGAAGGGAAAAGAAGCTGAACTCCCATCTCTTCCTCTACAGATTGAGAAGACGTTGGGTGAAACAATGACATGCATCCCCAAAGGTGTGTTCAAAAAATATTCTCACAACCTAAATGCAAGGGTCACCGAAAACTATTCTATGGTGGAAGATTTATCACAAACCCCTTGTGCGATATCCTCTTTGGAGGTCCTCCAAAGTTGCCCTTCCCAGAGGAAAACCTTGTTAATTGCTTTAGGATCTACCGAGACTTATAATCCGGGTACAATCACACTAGATACAACCGAACTAAAACCTCGTCTGCCTTACCACGTAGCTTTTCAAATAGTAGTGGCTTATCCCACAAAACATTTTACTCGAAATATCTTCCGCACGGTGGTTTATGAGGGAGACTCGACATGCGTTATGTCATTGGCATGTTGTAAGGTCGTCGACCAACCCATTTTGTCTCTGTCACCTACTCTCCTTACTAATTTTGATGGTCATTTGTTCTGAACACATGGCATCATTCTCTCTTTCCCCGTGCAGTTAGGAGGGAAGACCGTGTGTGTTGAGGTAGAGGTAGTTGATGCACCCCTCAACTATAACCTCTTGTTAGGAAGGAGTTGGACTTATGCCATGCAAGTTGTGGTTGCTATAGTTTTTCAGGTCTTGTTGTTTGCACACAAGGGCCAGATAGTGACCATCGATCAATTGTCTTTCTCTAGACCTGACCCTTCATTGGGGGCATCCACGGTCCCGATGATTGATAATCCTCAACTAGGTGTAGTTAACGTAGGGGTTGGTTTGTGCCCATATTTCATGGGTACCTTCAATTACCCACCCCCTCAAGGCGATATCAAGTTTATATCCAGTCACCATAAGGTTGAGATTTTTCATGTTTCGTCATTCCGCATGACTTACTTCGATGATCCGTGGATACTTCCTTCCCCATCGACCACGATGGATGGGATAGGGCACCCAGGCATGTCCATGCCCTTGTCCGCAGCTGAAGTAGTGTACTCTTTAGTCTTGCAAACTTCAGCCAACACTAATCCAACTCCAGCACAAGAGTTCGATCCACTTCTAGAGCCTATTTGGGTTCAGGATTCTCTCCCTGACACCGATTCATTAGACTTAGTATTTTCCTATGATGAAGCTATAATTGAGGCAATGACTAGTCCAAACAAAGCCTAGGAAGATCTTCATCACTTATCATACTTGCTCCCAGAGTTAAGCAGAATCGAGGCTAGAGAATTCACCTTGACTATGACTGGAGATAGGTCTTGTCCTATTAATCCCTTAGCTACACATGAGATCTATGTTGAGGGTAATATGGAAACCATTACTGAAATGATACCTATCAATATCTCCAGAACCCCTGGCATCATAGACAGTGTTTTCATCAGAGCATATTGCTCCCCCGAGGAGATGCTAGGCATTGACCCACAAAGAGTCGATCATGAGCTAACTTTGTTGATTTTCAAGCTCGCTTTGAGATCTGAAAGCAACGTCTGATGAGACTTCATTTATTCTTTTTAATCTCATCTGGATTAACTGATAAAAGTAACCTCTACGGGTCTTCTTTTAATCCCCTTTTAGACCCTCTAAACATGAAACGATTGTCGAGCGATCTTGTGGCCTTTCATGCTCGTTAAACTGAAATTTGAAGTCACATCTGTCCGGCGGTAGTTTACCCCTTTTTCGGTCCGGACGATCAACTATACGAACAAAGGTATACTCTATGGAACTTCAGTTCTCTAGAAGAGTACCCTCAGGTATAATTTTACCCCTTTTTCAAGCCTGAGGGACTAAACTTATGAAAAAGGAACCCCCACGGAGTCCATAGTTAAGCTCTTTTCAGACTCCCTAAAATTGAAAAGATCATTGAGTGACCTTGTTCTCTCACACTCGTTAAACTGGTCCAGAAGAAAATTCCTAACAGAGTCCATAGTTAAGCTTTTTTCAGACTCCTTAAAAATGAAAAAATGGATGAGTGATCTTGTTTTTATCACACTCGTTAAAATGGTTTTGAATAGACATCTTGTCGGTGCTAGTTTACCCCTTTTTCGAACCGACTAGACTATCTTCGAAAAAGGTAACCCAATGGAGTCTCCTTTTATGTTTTTTCAGACTCTCTAAATATGAAAAACCATCGAGCTTACCTTCTCTGGGCTCGTTAAACTTACATCGAAGGACATTACCATTGTGTGTTTTGTTAACTGCGTTTTCATACCTTATATGCTAGCCTTGTATCACTTTGCTTCTGCATCTTAATACCCTTGGACCCCAGAGGTTTTTCCCGAGTTTATGTGGATAAAGCACATATGTCCATTTGTTCGTCAAACTATGGTATGTAGTACGAACTTAGGAAGTTGTTCTCTCTACATAGAGTTGTGTCCTCCTCCGTTTGGTTATTCTTCCAAACATATGGAGAGTTTGTGTTTCCTCCTTCTTCATAAACTTATGATTAATGCCATGCTGCCTAAGTCTCATCATTTGTCATGTTGTTGTCCAAGGGAAGTTTCTACCAAGCCTGATTCGGTCCCTCTACAAGTTTTCTCTTTCCCTCATACCCGACCATCCTGAACATCCACAATCAAGTCTTTGTTTGAAATCAATGAAGCCTTCAGTCTGATCATCAAGATTCTCTAGTCCATGACCGACGAGCCATCAAATAACTCTGGGTAGTGAATTCGTATACTCATTTACACTCCTACATGAGTTTTGAAGATTTTGAAGTGGTTGCTTGAGCTTTGAAGACCTCATCTCCAGCCATCAGGTCGTATCAAATTCTAGAAGATGGATACTCTATATGTATATCTTTGTGATTTCGAAATGTAGCTCCGCTGTGTATTGTTCACAGCTACACTTTATATAGTTATTTGACATGGATCTACAATGTATTTGATTGGTATCCATGATTCTATTCTATATCGAGCATGGGTATGCCCGCCTCGGTGAGACATTTGTTATTTTGCAAACAACACCTTCCGGTTCCTGGTCCCTGGGCTCACTTGTTCAGCACATCAGTAAAGATTGGTAATGTATTTCGACCATAAGATTCTCTTATGACCTCACACATTAGGGGGCATTTTTTATAAACCTAATTTTCACCATACTTGCTTACCTGGCATCAGGCCATCTCAGATCCCTTATTTGCCAAAGCACTACTGAACAACTCTTTAAAAAACCTCTTTTATAAGGGCCCACGCGTACTACTCCATTACTGCCACAAAAAAAGGAAAGTTGTTGATGGAACACACAACTTTGGGTGTGTTAACTGAATATTCTGGCCATGCATGGCCAAGGGTTCATCCAAATACCTAGCTTCTTATATCCTATAAAAGAAGGGTTAGGACTCCTATTTGGAAGAGGAGAATAATAGTAAAGAAACTCTACCCAATTGCACATTCCCATTGTCCCAACCCTTTAGCCATCCTTTTGCAAAGAGAGATACAAAGAAAAGAAGTTGGAGGACATTTGAAGAGGATCCTAGGATCAGGTTCATGGAGTAGTGGCCGATCTTAACATTGTAAGTTGATTCATTAAATTTAATAATAAAGAAATGCTTTTCTCATCCCACTATATGAGTTCTTCATAGTTTATTGAATATATGTTTGAATCTCTAACCCATTAATCTGTAGAACAAATGCATGTAGAGTTTGTTGCTTGTTTTGTACGTAGGTCAACCTTGGGAGGATAGTTGTTGCAAGCGATCAAGAGTGAAGAAGGATTGACATCGAACGTCCGGAACAAGGTATGTTCATTTAACCATGTATTTTCTTGAAAGAAATGGATATTAAGTCTGGGATGACGGTAGAAAGTAGGATTCTATCAGTCTTATCTGCATGCATAATATAACCCTAAGTGCTAGTATCTAGTGGGATTTTCCACCACAACAGGCAGGGAGACTCCACTGGTTGACAACACACTATACAGACATCTAGTGGGGAGCTTGTTGTATCTCACACACTCCAGACTAGACCTCTCATATGCAATTGGTGTAGTTTCTAGGTTCATGTAGGAGTTGCATGAGCTTCATTGGAAAGTTACAAAGCATATCCTTTGATACATACAAGGCACCATCACCTTCGGGATTCATTATGTAGTAGACTCTACATTAGATCTCATTGGGTTTACTGATTTCGACTAGGCTGGTGATAACATTGATCGCATGTCCACATCTGGTTACTTAGTCAGTCTTGGTTTTGGGCCTATATGTTGGTTGAGAAAGAAGAAAGTTTCCATTTCTCTATCTTCAGTCGAGGTAGAGTACAAAGGGGTAGTTAACATAACCATTCAGGCTTTGTGGCTGCAACATTTTCTCACTGAGTTGGGAATTAAGTTTCATCGGTCAATCATCATCTGGTGTGACAATTAGAGAACTTTGAAGTTCTGCAAAGATCCAGTTCAGAGGTAGCGAACAAAACACATCAAGATCCACATGCACTACATACGAGACTTAGTACACGAGGGGATCATCGAATTATAGTTTTTTCCTTCAGTAGAACAAATGACAGACATCTTCACCAAGACCTTCATTGAGAAGAAATTCCATTCTCTGCAAATTCATCTTGGAGTGAAGGACATGGTTGCCTAGAAACTATAGTTCTTCTTTTTTACATACATTTTATCTTGAGGGGGGGGTTTTCCCTCTTTCCTCACTTTATTTCCAGTGTATCTTTTGTACTTGGGTACCTAACATGGCCTCGTTGCCAGGACCCAATCTTTATTTTCACCATAGTGATGTTCAGGGGGGGTGCTGGAATTACTTCACACACACCTAGGATTTATTTTTCCCAAGTTTTTTATTTGTATATTAGTCATAATTAGTCATTATCCAGTCTCCTATATTTTAAGGGAGAATATTCCACCAGGAGAATATTCTCTTTCAGTTGACACTTCAGTTTGACTAGTTGAGCTGAGTTTAGATGTTGCATTGGGATAATCACCATGCAACATTGGGATCATCAACATGATAATTAGACCTTTCCTTGGTATCATCACCAGAGTGGCGCATTAGCCTTGATTCCCTGAGTTAACTCCTCACTACTTTTTGTTCAATCCGTTAACTGAAGACTAGTTGACTAGTTAACTCAACTGGGTGGTAGTTCACTCTCGTAACTTCCTGAGAGACTAGAATAGGTGGCAGTTCACTCCTATAATTGTTGGTGTGTGTCCATATCAATTTAGACCACCACTATGGTAACTTGGTTCACCTCAATTCGAACTCATTGATTTATACAAATTATATCATGTGTAAATTATTCATTATTCATAACGGTTAATGAGAATCCTTCCATTCTTTCTCTCCTTCTTATTCTTTCTTCTATTCTCTCTGAAAATGCGTGTATCATTGTTTATATAAATCTATTATGTGCAGGTTCAACACATTTACACCCTTGTGGGTTATCATCCTTGCAAACCCCTATATCGAAAGCATCTCGGAAGTCGACGATCGACGATATTATTTCATTTTCGTTCAACACTCGCTCTTTTAACCTTTCGCCGATGCCGAAGGGATCGGTCATTGGCGGTATATTTGGTGAAGTTTGTTTGAAAAAGAAAATGTATGTTTTTTTATGCTGATGAGATTCGGTGGTCAACGACTGTGGTGCTCTTGAGTTATTTTCTTTCTCCTTTAATTCTTTTCGATGCCGAGTCTGCGAGCGCGGCGGGAAAAGTTTTGGTTTTCTATTATTTAGTTCTTTAAGTTATAGAATTTTTACATGTTCAAGAAATATTTAAAAACTAATATGGAAAACAAAATGATAGTCCAAGGCAACATTTTCCATACTGAGTTCGAATCAGATAGTGAAAAAGAACAAGTGTTGCCCAAAAAGATAAATTTACATAGGCTTTTTAAGGTGTGTTGAGTGCTCAACACTACCTCAAGTAGAAAGGAAATTATACACCTTTGATGTAAATGAAACTATTGATCCATCTAGGTTGGTGGTATAATTTTTAAATAGATGTGACAAATGTATTCAACAAGGAAAAACAATCATAATGGGAAGCAGGTAAGAAACTATCATTACATTACTGAATGTAGTTGGAGGGACAGATGGAAATAGGACTACAACGGCTAGGATATTCTTCTTGATCATTAGGAAGATCAGAAGACAAATGTGTCCATCCTAAAGGAATGAGGAAATGAATCTTTTCTGCCAGTAGATGAAGACGTAGAAGATATTTCCAATGAAGCTCTTCATTCTTTATGCATTGTTTTCTTATTTCAAATATTTGCTATTTTTAATTATAAGAAGTCCAACTGTTTTGAGTTGTGACAGTTTGTATAAATACATATATTCAAGATCTATCAAAGGTTGACTCTTGCCAGTTGTAATAGATAATACTCTCCTTATTGAGTATTAATACAAGTGCGGAGAAAGATTCCAAATTGTCTTTAGTTTGGGTTATGTCTTTATTTAGTTTTTACATATCTCAACATTTCCTTATGCAATTCCTTGATAAATGTTTGATTGAAATTTAGTATAACAACTACTGTAATCTTATTATATCAGTAATTCGTTAAGTAAGAAATTTTCCCTCTGTGTTTACTGTGAGTAAAACAAGACCTACAAGTTGTGTGGATTATTGTATTTTATACATTATTCAAGGGTACACTATCTATTTTATTCTACTGCAACAAGGTGAGACTCTTCAATAATTGATGCCTTGCTTTGTTTAAGGATTTGTATTTTTCTCTAAAACCATTCAATATTACAATTTTGACTCAGACACGAAATACGACCTATGTGTTTCCATACTATTAATTTCATTTAAGGAATTTTTCTCATGTAATAAGGTAGAAAAACACTCTCTTTAAACTTTCCTAATGCCTGACATTACTCTTTGAGCCTCAAGTTTAATCTCATGGACAACATCTTTTTGGCATTGCTCCCAGGGACAGAGAAAAGAAGCTATTTTCCCTGGGAAAATGACAAGGTAAGTTTCTATCTTTGATGGTGAACAAAGATTGAATACATTCGTAAGGCTGATTTTATCTTTCTCTTGGTGACTCCACTGTATATAAAAATTGCATTCGCTTGAAAGAATACCAGAAAATATCTAGACGATAAGCAGACCACACTAGTATCAGATCCTAAAAAGCTATTAAAACCAAAGGGATACCTTAAATCGACTACTGCATCAATAGGTAAAATATACCAACCCAAAGTTGCATAAGTTAATGTTAAGGTTCTGGTTGAAGAGCTAACCCCTGAAGAGAATTTTAAACAAGAACCCTCTATGGATGCATCAACTAGTACACTAGAGTCTAGGTTTGAGAACCTGAAGGTGATTGTACCCAAAATAAAGATTGACTTTGACTCGAATGATACTCCTAACAGTCAGAAAAAAATATCCTTCTCTATACCAACTGTCGTTAACACTTTGTTGAACTCATCCTTGCATGAGGTAAAGGTATCAGTTCTCCTAAACCTTGAAGAACATATTTAATACCCTGATTCATCCTCTATCATTTCTCCTATTTATACATCTTGTAGGTCTGAGGAAACCAATCCACATTTCCCTTTTCCCTCTCTTCTATATTTTTCATCTCCTAATGACCTTTTTCCATAATTTCCTTCACCACATCTCGAAGAAGTTCAAAGGTCACCACTTTTTTCCATAATTTTTTTTGAAAACCCTCTTTTTTCCCAAAGTTCATCCCCTAGACTTCCAATGGTTGCTGCTAGGGAAGGTGGTGTCGGAGGCAGAGGAGTAGGTGTAAAAGGTCAAGGACAACCTCCACCCCATAGAATTTTTCCAAGGTAGCTGCCAGATATGCTCCCTTGTTCCTCCTTGATGTCCTTCATGATTTTCTGGAGAATTATATGAAAAATATACCAAAATTCATGGGAGGGGGAGATTTAACTGCAACCGAGCACATAGCCTTTTTTTATCACTTTGCTGATATCCCAAGGATCGAACATGAAGATGTATACTCAAGTATTTTAGTACAAACCTTCGAAGTAAAAGTGAGAACCTGGTTCCAAGGACTGCTGGTAGGTTCCATACAATCCTATGATGAGTTAGAAAATGCCTTCCTAAGTCAATGGGGAGAGAAGAAGGACCATCTCTATTATTTGACCAAATTCGGGGCTTTAAGAAAAAGGAATTCTGAATCAGTTCTCAAATTTACTCAAAGGTTCAACAAACTATACAATAAAATCCCAGTTGAGGTAAAACCCTCTCAACCTGCTACAAAGGTAACCTTTGCAGGAGCCTTTGATCCTAACTTTGATCTCCTATTAAGGGAAAGAAGATATGCCACTTTAGCAGGGATGCAGGACGATGTTGTATAAATCGAATTCAATATGATGGCATCCAGAAAATTAAAAAGTAAGAATGATATGGGAACTAAAGAACCTAGACTGTTCAAAGAATAAGTTGGACCTTCTAGATCCACGAAGTTTGCAGAAGAGAAGATGGATGAGATGTCCAAAATAATCAAATATTTATCTAACAAAATATCCAAAATGGATCTAGATCAGTCTAAATATGATACTTACACTAGAAATTAGTTCAAGAGAAACCCTAACCCTTAGATACACCAAATACAAATAAAACATTTAGATCAAAAAATCCAAGCCCCGTTTAAAACTGAATTTTTTTATGCAGAGGAATGATATGCAAAATTATGAGGGGTTAGATGAGGATATAAACAACCTTAGTGATGACGATATGGAACCTCATTTGACTAGGCATGATTATGAAAAGTATTTAGATCTGGAATCCCTGTTTAATAATGAAGAAATTATTAATGATATGGGAGGGAGTCTCTGCCTATCGAGGAATTGTTGAATCAATAATGTTTGAACTCCAACAAAATTATAATTTGAGTCCCAGAGAAAATAATTCCACGAATGATCCACTAAAAAAGATTTTGCTGTGAAATCAAACGAATGAGGTAGTAAGTACTAAAAATTAAATGAAAAACAATATGCCTGGACAAAGCTAGTTGAAACAAGAGCAACGTAGACTAAGAAACTAGAAAATACAAAAGCACAAGTTCCAACCAGAGAAACTGAAAAAAAGAACCAGTAGTTTCAGTTTAGAAAACGAACTTAGTAAAATTAAAATCCCCATGCCTCTGATTGATCTTGCAAAGAACCCGATCTATAAAAATCAAATTGCTAAAATGTTAATTTTTTCTGATGTTGAATGTCATGCAGATTTTTTTAATCTGCAATATGAAATACCCATGATCATGTTTGGTCCGCACATCAAGAACACTAAGGACTATGTTTCTCCTTTTTATATTACACTAACTATTTATGACCATTTAATCCACAATTGTATGTTATATTCTGGGGCTTCTCATAATTTGATGCCTAAAATTATCATGGAGAAATTAGGCCTTGAAATCACTAGACCTTGTCAAGACATGTATTCATTTGATTCCAGGAAAGTTAAGTGTCTTGGCATGATCAATGATTTGGTGGTAAATCTTGGACAAATCCCTGTAAAAAATATCCTCATGAATGTATTCGTTGTTGACATCCCTGCCATGTATGACATGCTTCTATATAGATCTTGGGGCACCAAATTAGGAGGATCACTTCAGCTGGACATGACAAATGCCATGATCCCAATTTTCGGTGGGAAATTCACTCAATTGTACAGAGAGACAAGAATGACGTATACAGTAAGTGACCTCAAAAACCAAAATAATTACCCAATATACATTGTTGATTATGACTTAGGAAATTTTATATTATCGATAGATGACGATTCCGAAGAATGTACAAAAGAAGAAAATAAAAAATAAAAAAAACAAATAAAAGTGTAAATAGTAGAGAAGGAGTATAGAAAATGTTTTTTGATGGTACTTCTTGCTGCGAAGGAGTAGGAGCTAGAGTGTTATTTGTAGCACTAGGAGATGAGTATGTTATCCCCTTTTCATATAGATTACAGTGGGAAATTGATTATACGAATAATGTCTGTGAGTATGAAGTTGTAATCTTAGGATTAGAGGCTACTAGAGAGTTAAAAATTGAACATTTAATAGTTTATGGTGATGCAAAGCTTATCGTGAAACAAATAAAGAAACAATATCAAGGTAAGCATCCAAGGTTAAGCTCATATAGAAATTTCACATGGGATTTGATAGAGAATTTCTTCTCATCCTTTAATATTCACTATATTCTCAGAATGGAAAATCAGCAGGCAGATTCTTTAGCCAAAGATGTTGTGACCTTTGTACCACCTACTGTTCTAAAACTGAAGTATCACATCAATATTTGATAGAGACCCTCGATTCCGAACAATGTTTAGCACTGTCAAGTTTTTGAAGATGATGTGTAGATAAAACCATTTATGGAGATGGTTGATGAGTTTTCTGAGACTCACATATATCAAGAAAACTAGAAGGATAATGTTTGGGTAATGCAGGAAGGTGAAGACCCTAAAAAGTTCTAGGACAAGATTGCAAACCATCACATGCTTGTTATTAAGAACAATCAAATACCCAGGGGTTTGATACCCTAAGAGAGATTGTTTGACCAAGATGGCATACCCTTAAAGTATACCTTGTGACCTCAACCTGAAGAGGTTGAAGATTGTGATATAGGAACTAAAGAAGATCCTAAACTGGTCAAGATATCTACACACCTTCCACCCCAAATGAAGAATAAGTACGCCAAGTTTCTTAGAAAGTATAAAGGCATTTTTTCTTTGTCCTGTGATGATATAAAAACTTACAATACCTCTATTATTGAACACAAAATTCCTTTGAAACATGGTATCAAACCTTTCATGCAGAAACTTAGAAAAATAAATCCTATTCTCATACTAGTGATAGAAAGGGAAGTCAAGAAGAGTCTCGATGCGAAGATTACCATTCCACTCAGATATTCCGAATGAGTAGCAAATTTAATACCCATTAGAAATAAAAATGGAGAAATAAGGCTTTGTGTAGATTTCAGAAACTTAAATCAGTCATCCCTCAAAGACAACTACCCACTACCAAAAATGGATCATGTACTAGAAAAAGTAGTCGAATCTATTAGAATGTCCCTCATTGATAGTTTTTCTGCATACAATCAAATTGTTGTCCATGAAGATGACAAATAAAAGACTGCATTTACCACTCCATGGGGAACTTTCATGTATGATAAAATGCCATTCGGTTTGATGAATGCATGAGCTACCTTCTAGAGAGTGATGGATATATATTTCATCAGTGAAAGAGACAATTTTTTTGTTATTTACTTAGATGATATAACAATTTTTTCCAAGTCTGATGCAGAACATCTGGTCCACCTCAAGCAAACTTTTGAGAAATGAAGAAAGTTTGGTTTGTATATTAACCTTAAAAAGTCACACTTCGCTATGCAAGAGGGTAAGATCTTGGGTCATATAGTATCAAAATATGGAATCAATATTGATCCTAAGCGAGTTGAGGATATTGACACGATAAACATTCCTAGAAATAAAAAAGAAACACAATCTTTTTTAGGGAAGATAATTTTTTTAAGAGTCATCCCTAAATTTGCTGAAATTGTCAAATTGATTACAGATATGTCGAAAAAGGACAGAGAAGTGAAGGTTACTACAGAATCCAAAGCGTCTTTCAAACGAGTCAAGAAAGCTATAGGCGAACCACCAGTGTTGGCAAGCCTAGACTGTACTAAGGAATTCTTGATTTTTTATTTCGTTTTTTAGCATACTATCGTAGTAGTGCTCCTACAAAATAATGAAGACAGTTTTGAGAAACTGATAGCCTTTTTCAGTAAAAGTATCAGGGATGGATAATTAAAATATGATATACTTGAAAAACAAGCCTACTCAATGGTGAAAGCTCTCAAATCTTTCAGGACATATGTGCTACATTCCAAAATAATCACTTACATACCAACATACCCTATCAAGGACATCTTGGTACATCTAGACAATGATGGAAAGAGGGGTCGATGGTTATTCAAAATTCAAGATTTCGATCTAGAAGTAAAACCAGCCAAACTAGTCAAAGGACAAGGCCTGGCGAAACTATTAGCTGAATCGAATTTCAGGGCACTTGGGATAAATCATCTGGGATCACATGGGTATCTCTCATATATAGATGACCTTGATGAACAAATGCATATGACTCGGATTGAAGGTAAATTTTCTTCCTCTTCATGGTATTGCAAAATTTTTACATACCTCCTTACCCTTCAGTGCCCAAATGACATGACTCCATCCAAAGCGAGGAATTTGAAGCTAAACCCAGTCAAATATTGTATTATCGAAGACCAGCTGTACTGGAAGGATCCTCTAGGTTTATTCTTATGTTTCCTAACAAAACCTGAAACAAATAGTGTCATAAATGAATTTCATGAAGGAGTGTGTGGAGGACACCATGCTTGGAGTGCAATGGCCTACAAGATTTTGAGAGCCGAATATTATTGGTGGAATTTATTTACTGATGTGAATGCCAAGGTCATATCTTGCAATTCTTGCTAACTATTCTCTGGTAAATAAAATCTCCCTGCACTACCTTTAGTCCTAGTCAAAGTAGAAGCTCCCTTTTAACAGTGGGGTCTAGATTTCATTCGGATAAATCCATTCGTATTCAAGTGTACAACATAAATGGATTTTAACCACCGCCGATTACTTCACAAAATGGGTCGAAGCCATTCCAACTCGGAATGCTACGGATTCATTGGTAATAGATTTCTTGGAAGAAAACACTCTATTGTGATTTGGTTGTCTGGAAAAAATAGTCACTGGCAATGCCCAAGCTTTCAAATCTATGGCAATGGTCAGTTTCTGCCAAAAATACAACATTGTGTTAGGACATTCTACAACTTATTATCCTTAGGGAAACAAGTTCGTCAAATATTCCAACAAAATCCTAATTAATATCATCAAAAAGGTGTTAACGCAAAATAAGAAGGCTTGGCACATTCACTTGAAATACACCTTATGGGTGAATCAAATCAACACCAAGAAATACATAGGTATGTCCCCTTTTCAAATGGTTTATGGTACTGATGTTGTCCTTCCTATCAATATAGCTCTTCCTGTGATGAAGATTTGGAAAGACACAAATTAAGAGACAAATGACATTACAAGAAGGATAAATCAAATAATTGAAGTCCAACAAAATAAGGTCAACGTAGATGAAAAACTTAAAAAATAACAAGATAATATGAAGGCCCTTTTTGATAAAAAGGAAAAAGACAGGGAGTTTCTTCCTGGAGATCTAGTTTTAAAGTGGGACTCTAGAAAATATAAATCAAATATGAGGTATGAACTCCTACATTTATAGTTCCAGCTAAAATTCTAAGGAAGTCTCATCGGGTATAAATGAGGTTCTACTCATGTAAGTATCTTCACCTGATCAAGGATCATAAAGTATAAATCTACATATTAATTTTGAAGCTGTATCTGAATCAAATGAAAATAAAACAAAAAATGAAACAAAAAGAAAAAGAAAATAGGAATAAAAACAAGGCTTAAAGGAGAAGCTTGATAATCATGAAATGAACTTTTGTGGAAATAAGATTCTTTTGCATCAGACCCTACGAGTCCTCATTTTGTTTCATTTTTTCTATCCTTGATCTTTTATTCTCTTCTAATTTTTACTACATGTCCTTAAATCTTGATCATATAAAGAAAGAATTTCTCCTTGACTCTATAAAACTTAAAAACATATCTGCAAAACAAGATTAGGAAGAAATCTTTATGGTACTCTTATTTTTACTGAAATAAAGTATGTCTAGGATAATCCTGATAGCTTTAGCTCTTCTATAATATTTTAACTGATTAATTTTCTCAAGGCCAATCCCTGGAAAATAAAAATCCCCATAAGATCTTCCCTATAGACGAAAATGTATTGAATATCGAGAGAGATTTAGTTCAGAGTATAATAAAACATTGTTGATAGATCTTCAATGTTAAGTTTTAAGTAGACATCATCCCTTGTATGATACATAAAAATTGATTTCCCCCCACTTCAAAAATATTTAAATATAAGATAGATGGTGAAAGGAAATTCATAAAATGATTGCCCCCATCTAGTCGAAGACATATGGTGAAAGGAAATTCCTAATTTGATTGCCCCAATTTTGTCCAAAAGAGATGATGAAAGGAAATTCATGTAATGATTACCCTCATCTCAATAAAATGCAAAAGTTCTATTTGAAGTGGTGAAAGGAAATTCAATGGGAGATATAGATAACTTCAGCAGGGTACTGAACAAACTCATTGTCAATGAAGAAATATCTATGATATCTGTAAGAATTTTATAGACGTATATAATATACTCTGGTATCTAGTTCTCTTTCCGGTAATATTTACATTCTAAACCGACATGGGATTCCATAAATAAATTTTTAAAAATAATTAACCTTGATGCGAATGAAATCGACCAAAGTCTGATATTTTAGTTAACGTTGTTTTGATTATCTTAAGCAAATCCAAACTGAGTTTTAGGAAAAGGAAATTATTAATAGCCTAACTTGAGATCAATAATTAGGTGTGTTTTGAAGGTTTTTTGAAGTTCGTTTTAAGTTCAATTTTTCTCTGTATCATAATTCCCAAAGCTGTTTCCCAGAAATATAATTATGACTCCATTTACCCAATAAAGAAACTTCATATACTATTCTTCTGCGTCTCACAGGGAGACGTGATCCCCATATGGAGTCTCTGTTGGAACACATATAATCCTGAAATTTTGAGCTTCACATTCTCCACTTCGTGAAAATATAATCTTTCCCAAATTGGTAACTCATAAAAGAACTTTTGAATTTTAAATCAAATTCATTTCTACTTAATTAGAAATAAGGCGTGCATGATATCAATCGTTGATTAAGGTTATCCCATTTGATCGAATGATCCTATTTTCTCTGGAGTTTGGAGCTACCAAATTGTTAAAGAGGTAAATCACTAAAGGTCGCTCTGGAGCTTTGCGCTTCGGGCGTTTCAATAGGTCTTAATGATAAATCCCTGAAACCCAAAAGTGTCCATCCTTCACTTAATCTAAACCTTGAAAAGACACGAGTCGTGGTACACATGTATCTCTTGAGTCTTCCCTGATTTGACATGTGGCATTCATTTATCACATTTTCGTTTGATGATTCATATGATTCCAAGTAACACATGGCACCTCCCTTTTCTCGACACGCCATCTAGAATGACGTCATCTACGACACATCACTATAGGAGATAACCCTTCGAAAATATAGCAAAGAAATAATTCCCAAATCAACGAAGCACTAAAATGCCAAAGTATTAAACCTTAATTAATTAAGTTAATCATGGTCAAGATATAGTTAATGAATACACACTTTGGGGTTTGGACATTTAACCTTCATCGTATCCTAAAGTCTCTAAAGTTCGAATCTCCGAAAAACTTAAAGTTAAATATAATTAATTAAATCTTGAAACTAATTATCAGATAACTAATCACTTCACATTTTTGGGTTTCAGGGATTTCCCCTCAAGCTGCTTTTAAAGTTCCTGAAGTCTAAACTATCGTGACACTCGATATTAATGAAATTTTTAAACATGATCAATTAAAGAGTTAAAAATGATTATCCAATGATCAAACTTTGTGGATTCAGGATTCAAATAATTCTCACTCTGTCTCATCTAAATTTTTGAATATGAACCGTCGAATATTAATGGAATTTATTACTAATCAACGGTAGTGATTTTTAACGTAGATTGTGGATTTCCAGGTAGATGTTTCCATTAAATTTAATAAAAAAAATTCCAGTAAAACTATACTAGAATCAATTCATCTGATGTGAATAAAAATACTTCGATTTTAAATTTCATTTTCATCCTCCGCAAAGTAGCAAGTTTTATCTTATTGCTAAGCTCACACAATTCCTTTGCAACAGGTAACATCATTATGTTCTCTCGATATCACGGCACCAGGGAAGATGGTGAATAAGACTGATGCATATGGTGAGGTTTCAAATCTGAGTGCAGATGTTCTATCAAACACTACACCACGAGCCATACACACTGTGAAATCTTCGACACATGTGTTCGATGTTCTGGAACATGAGATTATAAATTGTTCAGAAGATTTTGGTGATGAAGTAGATGATACTCATAAAGAAAAATTCAGGTATATATCTCATTCATAGCTACACAAGGTAGTTGCATGGATGAGACTCGTGCCATATAATGACATGATAGGCTGAGCCTTGGAGAACATCGACGTCCAAACTAGGAGCATCACCAACCACCAGAAAGTTTTCGTTGGCTCGTTCCAACCGGAACACCTCCAAGTAATGTAAAATCTATCTATCGAGCCTTAATATACTTACAATACTGCATTTATGTTAGATTTCAAGCAACATGAATGCATACAATATGACAAGAGTTATCCCGATATAATTAAGTCCTGGTGGGGGCACCCAGAGAAGTTCAGGGTCGATGATCATGGAATGTACACCACAATGTCATTGGACACTCACATGATTTATGTAGCTATGATGATCTATATACTGTTTGGGAAGAACAGTCCTACTCATTTCCCAGTGGAGTGGGTATCGATTATGCATGAGGTGGTCGAGGGATACACATTTAATTAGGCCAAATTTTTATCAGAGAACTTGGCCAAAGAAATTAATGAGTACAAATTGGATAAATCAAATGATAAGCCCACCCATTTATTTATGTCTACATATATCATGGATGTTATCTACTTCATAACCCCTTTCCCATTGATGAATTGGAGCTAGACCCCAACCAGTACAGAACCTATCCAATTTTACCATTCCAAGTTGTGGGAGGAAAAGGAAAACAATTTCTTCTATGAAATATGCCACAATGTAGTAGTGCCTGTCCATATAGCTTTATATGGTTTCCCACCCTCTCAAATTTTAGAAAAAAACATGGGAAATTTGGGCAAACTAGCAGATTGGTTCATTGAAGAAAACTTCTCTTATATCAAGGTTTTCGAATGCTCAGTCCCTCCCCACGCTCTCCCTATATTTTTACCAGAATGGTTAGTATGCCGAGAAGTATCTTATCAAACAGAGACATGGGGCATCAACAAGGAGCTAAAAGAAGCTCAAAAAAAGGTATGGCCTACGTTCCCTCATCAGGTTCATATGATTTCATTATTAGACATACATCAAATCCAATAGTTGCAGGCTAACCTCGATGAGCTCCATCGAAATTCACAGGCCAACAAGGGATTGGTCACTCAATGATATGAGTTAATAAATAAATTGGAAGCCATGTCATACTTGACTCAAGCTACATCAGTAGATATATCATCCTTTTAGACTCAAGCACTGGAGGTAAGCGAAAAACTAGAAATGGCTAAAAAAGTTTTTTTCATGAAGGTCGATGCCATCCATAAATGCTACCAAGAAGTAGACCTTGATCTAAAGGATATCTATATTAAGGAAGGAGAATCTCAATCAGACTGAGATAAGTTTCAAGAGGCCATCATATTGGCACAAAAAGATAATGTCCCCGATTTTACTTGGCTTTCCCCCTCTGAACAAATAAGAGGTGATATGGCCCTAAAGGTGTGGGAAATGAATTTAGCAGAGAGAAAGAGACTAGCCTGGGAAGTGAAAGATGACTGTTAAGAAGAGTTGCCATCCTTAGACAAAAAGCTAATTTATTTTGAGGGAAGCAATATCACGGAAGCCCTGGGGTAAATTGATATTGCAATGAACCTGCATAATTCTATAAAGAACAAAGAATAAAATATGGCAGCCATTCAGTAAATGAGCCAGATTTACCTCCTTAAGATTAATAAGTGTCTAGTGAACCCAAGTTCATAGTCCTAGGCCATAACTCAAGAGGTAAAAAGGATACAAGGGAAGCTACCTCAAGTAGAAAGGAAGTTATACACCTTTGAGGTAAATGAAACTATTGATCCATCTAGGTTGGTGGTAGAATTTTTAAATAGATGCGTCCAATGCATTGAGCAAGGAAAAACAAGAACAGTGGGAAGCAGGTAAGAAACTATCATTACATTACTGAACGTAGTTGGAGGGATAGATGGAAACATGACTGCAATGGATAGGATATTGTGCCTGATCATTAGGAAGATCAGAAGACATATGTGTCCATCCTAAAGGAATGAGGAAAGGAAGCGTTTATGCCAACACACAAAGATATAGAAGAGATTTCCAACGAAGTTCATCATTCTCTATGCACTATTTTATTATTTCAAATATTTTCTATTTTTAGTTATAAGAAGTCCAACCATTTTGAGTTGTCACAGTTTGTATAAATACATAGATTGAAGATCTATCAAAGGATTCCTCTTTCCATATGTATTAGAGAAAACTCTCCTTAGTGAGTATTAATACAAGTGCAAACAGAGATTCCAAATTTTGTTTAGTTTGGGTTATGTGTTTCTTTTGTTTTTACATATCTCAACATTTCCTTATGCAATTCCTTGATAAGTGTTTAATTGAAGTTTAATATCAAAACTACTATAATCTTATTATATCAGTAATTCGTTAAGTAAGCATTTTTTCCTCTGTGTTTACTGAGAGTAAAACAATACATGCAAGTTGTGTGGATTACCGTATCTTATACTTTATTCAAGGGTACACTATCTATTTTCTTCCACTGCAACAAGGTGAGACTCTTCAACAATTGATGCCTTTCTTTTTTTAATAGTTTTGTATTTTTATCTCACAACATTCGATATTACAATTTTGACTCAGACATGAAATACGACCTCTGTGCTGCCATACTGTTAATTTCATTTAAGGAATTTTTCTCATGTAACTAAGGTAGAAAAAGCACTCTTTAAAAACACTCTCTTTAAACTTTCCCGATGCCCGACATTACTCTTTGATCCTTAAGTTTAATCTCGGGAACAACATGATGCATGACTCATTTTTTGTTGAACTTTTATGCAATCCCTCAATTCCTAACAATATCATGAATTTGAGGGTCTTTGATGATGACCAACAACTCATAATTGTTTTACACCTCAAACATACATTCAAGGATTATATCATAGATGAAAGTCAACATGAACTACTAATGAATACAGATACTACTGATTCAACTGAAATGAAGAGCACATCAAGCTTATCCAACTGATCCGTAAAGATCTTTTAATGATTATGGTTGAGTTTTTAATTGCATGTGTTAATTAACCATTTGAGAAGCTTAATAAAAGAATGAGGAAATAAGATGAATTGTGACAGCCATATACATATATGCAGATCTTAAATGAAGTAATAAACAACAAACCATAACAAGAGAAGTGATAACGGAGTTTGGCACAACGTTTCCTACGTCTCTGGGCCTTTGTCTCTGTGGGGGAGGCTTCTTTATTTCTGTTCAAAGCTCAAAAAATACATCGCAGCAGTGCCATTTGGCTACAAGACTAATCTGGTCATGTTCTTTCAGATCTCTAGAACCCAGCAAAAGAAATGGCATGCAAAATCGATGACCGGAGCTCCTAGAAATGGCCCGCAAGCGTCTGCTCCTCAACAACTTCCCTGAATAAAAATGGCTTTGGCTTGGCTTCCCTTCAGCATAACTCTTCTTTGAATATCCCCATGGTCTCAAACAGGCCTGGTTTTTATAGATCTGAAGTTGGTTATCCATCCCCAACTTCCTCCCAAAATCTGGCCTCCACAAATGCTCAATATCTCCCAAAAATGGATAAAATCCACTATTACAGGCATAAAAATCAATAAAAATCCATAACTATATAAAAAAAAAACACTTTATGTTTAATAATAGGGCCTATCTCCCTCTGTCTAGTGCGTGACCCTAAAATCGGTCATATGGATAGGTATGTGACCAAGTGCCAGCCCAAAGGGCTGTGCGCTAGCCCCTTTCCCGAACTCTCTGGTCATGTGGCGCCATTCCATAGGACCGCGCCCCCCTATTCTTGCGCTTGGCCTATGGACTTACCCTTGGTATTATGGAAAAGGGTGCACCCTCATCCATGGCCCCCATCCAATACTCTCGCGTAGGTTAAACCCCCCGCGCTCATAGTCATATGGGGTGGTTACATGGTAGCATATCATAAACTGTGGGTTGGGGCTAAGCCCCATCCCTTTCTGCCCCTGAATAAACCTTAAATCAAACTTAAATACAATGTTTTCCATATAGCTATTAAGTAACATCAGTGGAGCAGGCGGTTAGCCTGGTCCTGCCAGTCCGTAGTGCGGAGGAGGTTTGGGGTTCGACTCTTGTAGAGTCCATAAAATTTTGCATAACCCGAAAGCCAACCACAAGGTGCCACGTGGTAGCCCATAAAATTTTTGGGGTTTGAGAACGATGCCATGTGTCAAACGATGATTCACCCACCTGTCTACCACGTACATGTCTTGTCAGCATGCCACTGTACCTTCCACGTCATCCTGCTAACATCATCCTGTGCCACGTGTCACCCTTACAGTGGTGACATGTGTCACCCTCGGACTGGTCCAGTTGCCTGCCACATGTCTACCCTGTCAGCAAACCTGTCCAGTCACCACCTGCCACATGTCATCACTAGGAGCTGCCACATCAGTTGTATGGCTTGTACAGTCAGCCTGCCACGTGGCATTGTACGGACTGTACAGTCACCCATTTTTTTTGCCTGTTTGGGTTTTCGAACATAATGTGATATCTTTCGCATACGGAGCCCGTTTGATGAAGTAAATATGTGGCTAGAATTAGGAAGATGAGACAGATGCAATGGCATTGGTTTCGTCAGATTTTGAGCACTTTCATTTTTGAGCCTTTTTGAGCCCTATCAGGCTCCTAGATCCGATTCTAGATCACACCTCCCTACTAAAATACCTTTTGGTCCCCAAAAGGTTACTGACCAGTCAACAAGCTCAGGATAGGCCACCCGGCATGTCCTCTGTCTCTGAACTCTTTCCTGTGCACCTGTCTCATCAAGATCAACTGTAACAAAATCATGACAACTGACAGTATATTGTTAGCCATTTGAACCCTATTACATCTTACTGAAGCCACTATCATCCATGTAGACAAAATTACTAGTGACAACATCAAAAAGATGACTGCAAATGAGCTAATATACTTGAAATATTTGCATGACATGAGCTTATCCTGAACCAACTTATTATTGATTTTCCATTCAACAATCATTTCTTGTTCTTGCTTAAGATTGATTACTTCATTTGAAACAATTATTGGTTTGTTGCTTGCTTGCACTACCTTCTTTAATTGTTCCATTGTTTGAAGTGTTTTATTTTCCTTAACATGATGAGCATGAACCACATAATCTTGACCTGCTTTGGTTAATTGATATTGATTCTTTGTCCTGTAAAAGATTTCCTTACGATCATATAAATATGGACTACCTAAGACCATTCCACATTCTCTCAATGACACTACATCACATGTTACTTCGTCCACATACTTAGATGAAATTGCAAATTTGACTATGCACTTCTTTGTTATGTGCATTTGATGATGATTGTTTATCCATTTAAGTGTGTAATGCTTATGATGAGTTTGTGTTTTTAACCCCAATTGCTTAACCAATTCTTCTGAGATTAGATTAGATTGAGATCCACTGTTGATTAATGTGTCTATATTAGTGTGTCGCATGATTACCCTTATATGAAACAAGTTGCTTCTACAA
>ML778351.1:507435-523814 GCA_009831015.1 Picea engelmannii
TGAAGTCATTTAATATTAGTAACCCCACCCTAAAATGTTTCTAATGACAATGATAAAAGCACCACTAAGACATCATCAATATACTAGCAAACACCAAAACCTACTAGCAAAAAATACTTCCTCTTTGCAAAAATAAACTAAATCATTGTAGTGCCTATTTAAAAAATATTCTCAAAAAATATCAACAAGATTTTCCAGCATTCCCCATTGTATACCTGAAATATGTCTACAAAAACTTGTATAGATATGCACTCTAGATATGTGGTATTTACACCAGTGCAAATTTGGGTATGCACTTCCAATATGGGTGTATTGATTATGGAAGATACATGGTATACTCCATGACTAGTTGACAAAGTAATGACCATACTACTAAGTTAGTTGTTTTATCTAGTATATACCCAAATTGAGTCAGTTATGGTTATAGATTGCAAGATGACCTATGGAAGTAAAGGGAATATTATGACGGGATACTCATCAATGGGGTATGAATAAGAGAAATCACATATTCAAGATAAGTAATTGCATAAGATATGATATGTAATTGATGAGTAAGGATCAGAGAACATGTAATGTAGAGATTTAATAGTGTGTACACTACATACCTATACCAATCTTGTATCAAATATATCACGAGTATTAAGCTCATGATTCAATGAGTGTAGAGATTTCAATACAAGTAAAATCAAAGAAATAGGATAAAGATGAACAACTTTCAACATAGATAAGCTAATCCCTATGAAGAGTAAGTAGTATGTGTGATTAACCTATGCTAGTTTCCATAAGTAATAGCTAAACCAATAAGCACGATATAATATTTTGTCAATGTGTGAAATCAGTGCAATGTAATCTACATAATGAGAATCAATTGATTGTATATACCATCTTACTTTACCATGTCATTGCTCAGCTGAATACAGTGTTTTTATACTACAATAGTATCACTACTAGTTATGGATAATAGTATAAATTTACTAGTTCATCTTATTGGAATGTTATTATTACACTCAAATCACCATAAGTACTTACATAATGTTATACACCTTGTAAACTACTTTATAAGGTAACTATAAGCAATAAACTAATCAAACATGTAGAGCTTAGTGATGGGATAGATAAGGCTACTAGTGCTTATAACAAGATATATGACTCACACTTATTCCGTAATCATTAAAACTTAACCAAGATAAGTAAAGATATGTAACTTGTATTGTGATTATTCCATACTAAGACATATTTATTTAGAATCTAACTTACCTCAGATCAGGCTAGGCGACAAGTACTATGGAGATGGGAGCTGCAAGGTGGAGGAGAAAATTCCTCCAAGTTGGCAGCTGGACAACCTTACAGGTACATGCAGGGATTTAAACGCAGAGGCAGACAAAGCGATTGGTAAGGAGGAGGAGGATTATCCTCACCACTTTTCCAACCATATTGTATAGGAGCACCTCCAAATCCTCTTCGAGATCAGGAAAAAGCATGAGGACCATGTACACTCTCAGAATGTTATCATCCAAAGAATTAACATCTTGTTTGAGGTGCTCTCATATGCTCCATGGAATGCTAGATGTCCGATGTGTAGCCAAGGGTTCACCCAAGAATACACTATTCATGTACATCCAACCCCAAAAATGGACTGAACCCCCTAGGATCCAATTTTTTTGTCTTTCTAGTTGTAGAGTCGATGGTCCAATAGACCACGGCAATAGGATAGATGTGAAACATACATTTAATTAGAAAATGTGACATAATGTGTATAAATACATAATGGAAACTTGTTCGCAATGAAAAATTCATGCCCCATAAGTAGGAAATGGCAACTAGGGCCCAAATTACAAAATTTACATGGCAAAAAAGAAAAATTGAAGTATTCATTGTCCCTTTCTGCCCTTTCTGTTACCAAAGTCATTTTCAATGGTGATCTTACACATGTTTGTGCTTTAGGTACCTCAAGGTTTTCGACATCAAGTTTTGTTTTGAAAGTGTATGTACCCTTGCATCTCAAAGAAGGCAATCAGATATCTAAGCCAATTTTTCAATTTATTTACATCAAGTCTACTATTAAATATGGTTTCCACCTTGGCATTTATTTTGAAAGGATTGGCTACACCCAATATCAATTATTGGCCAATTCAAGTGTTGTTTCTAATAGAATTGATGCTTAGGGGATTTACCCATACACTTGGGATAGATATTATATGCTCTCTCACAAGGATGGACCATGCTTATCTTAGACATCATTGAATTAACTAAAATATTTTTTCACATGAAATTACTCTATAGTTTATGAACCTATGAAATTACTCTATAGTTGATGAACCTATCATTCAATATATTGAATTATTTTTGTAAATGATTTCCTCCTTGTTTCACATGGGAATTACATCATAATTCTCCTCAATATTCAATAACCTATTAATTCAACCTCCAACAATTCTTCTCCAATAGTAGATAATTGTTGTATTTCCAAACCATCAATATGTTTCTCACAACTTTCCAATGTTGTAGGTTTGGAAACCAATACTTTGGTTCCAAAATTAATCACCATGAACTCTAAACTTGGTTAGTGACTCTTCTAAGGTTTGGTTCTTAAAACACATTTCTTATTTTAATTTATGTTTTTGTGCAATAGGAATTACAAAGAAACATCCACAAATGACATTCACACATCAGCAAGAAACACATAATGTTTGCATAAAAATAACAATGGATTCACTAAGGGGGTCTTAATTCGTTGGTAAGGTCGATGGAGTAGTAATCCATCCACCATGTTTCCATTCTTTTTGTGGTTTTCCACACTCAAATGGTATGAGTCCCAAATAGATGAATATGAGTTGAAGACTTGAAAATTTTTGACAGAATAGCTACCCCTCAAACCTGACACCTAAGTCAAAGGAATTTTGTGTTATGCAATGCAACCCTCAACCTCAAGGTGTGCTTTTTGAACCACTTCCAACAAAAATAAATGTGTAATAATATACATTATGAGACATATGTATAACAAGTTTACATATTTGGTCAATGAGCCTTAAACGGCTCCATGTCTTGCCCCATCAATCACTTGTGGGTATACTTCATATGAATAAAATTAATATCTTGAAAAAATGATTGTCATTCGTTTCCCCCCATTGAAGTTATCATGCTTCCCCCATATCTCTTAAAAATACCATGAAGGTATAGGATATCATTTCAAAGTCTCCCAGTTGTTGTCACCATGGGGTCTGAACATTCATTGTTTCTATAAGGTACTATATCTTAAACATCTGACATGAATATCTTTCAACAAATTGATGAATGACAAGTATTGTCATCTACCTTTCTTAGGTATGTTTTCATCATAGAAATGGAAGCATCAACACCAAAACACATATGGAAACAAATTTATTGACTACATGAACAGAAAAAGAAATTAGATTTATCTCAAATCATCAGAAGTTGTCAAGAGGTCAGCAAGCATATCTTCTATCAAACAACAAGCAGTAAGGAAACTAGGCACCGAATATATCTCCCACATTTCCATAAACAAAAAAACTAGATTTCGGTCAAAAAATTGAAAGAAATATGAGACTTACTTGATGAACAATAATTACATGACGATCATGAAGTTGTTGAATGATCATGTTACAAACAATAGTCTTTTTGGAAGTTGTACCACCCGCAACACCTGCAGAATTCATGTGCAAGTATCTTTAAGAAAAAATAATTAACATGTACATGAATATACATGATACATGTAGATACGGTTTTTAAAATATTCACTTCACACATCTGTCCTAATGTCATATGAAAAAAATCCTCTTAATCCATTTAGCATACAACATTGTCTATAGTTTTATACTTTAAGATTATTAATAAGCTCTAAGATATTTTGTGTAAGGAAAATGTTTTTAGAAATTTCAATTGTTGTAACTAATAAGCATACAAATATCTAATAAATGTATGAGTTCTCCTTGTGCAGAAGCAACAAATTTTGTCAGTAAGCTCTTGTGACATTAATACCATTTATTGATCATTATTATTTTATTTCCATACTAGTATAATGCTATTGTCTATATGTTCTAAGTATGGAAAATAATAATGCCAGGGACCATATAGTTGATTAAAAATAAGTAGACAATTGAGTTCATTATAGGGAGTAATTTTTATATCTAGTTGTACCAGTTGAAAAATGCTCATTTCAAATAATGATAGCGATTCTAGTTAGAATATGTCATAACAACCACTAGAATTTCATGAGAACTGAATCCGGTAAATGTATGGAAGAGGTGTGCACATCGCATCTCTGGTAAATTGTACAAAGTATGCAACCCTAAAAAATATAAAATAATGGAATGAAACCATTGACGGAGGAAATACCAGTATAGTGATTTATCACCACATTCTAAAGCCAAGAAGCAAGGCTGAAACAAAAATAAAATAGAACAATTTGAAAAAATACTTCCTCTTTGCAAAAATAAACTAAATTATTGTAGTGCCTATTTATAAAATATTCTCAAAAAATATTAAGATTTTCGAACATTCCCCATTGTATACGTGAAATATGTTTGCAAAAACTTGTATAGATATGCACTCTAGATATGGGGTATTTACACTAGTGCAAATTTGGGTATGCACTCTTGATATGGGTGTATTGATTATGGAAGATACATAGTATACTCCATGACTGGTTGACAAAGTAATGACCATACTACTAAGTTAGTTGTTGTATCTAGTATATACCCAAATTGAGTCAGTTATGGTTATAGATTGCAATACGACCTATGGAAGTAAAGGCAATCATATCATGGGATACTCATCAATCGGGTATGAATAAGAGAAATCACATATTGAATATAAGTAATGGTATAATATATGATATGTAATTGATGAGTAAGGATCAGAGAACATGTAGTGTATATATTTAATAGTATGTACACTACATACCTATAACAATCTTGTATCAAATATATCATGAGTATTAAGCTTAGGATTCAATGAGAGTAGAGAGTTCAATACAAGTCAAATCAAATAAATAGGATAAAGATGAACAACTTTCAACATAGCTATGATAATCCCTATGAATAGTAAGTAGTATGTGTGATTAACCTATGTTAGTTTCCATAAGTAATAGCTAAAGAAATAAGAATGATATAATCTTTTGTCAACGTGTGAAATCAGTGCAATGTAATATACATAATGAGAATAAACTTATTCTATATACCATCTTACTTTACCATGTCATTGCTCAACTGAATACAGTGTTTTTATACTACAATAGTATCACTACTAGTTATGGATAATAGTATAAATTTACTAGGTCATATTATTGGGATGTGATTATTACACTCAAATCACCATAAGTACTTACATAATGTTATACACATTGTAAACTACTTTCTAGGGTAACTATAAGAAATACACTAATCAAACATGTAGAGCTTAGTGATGGGATAGATAAGGCTACTAGTGCTTATAACAAGATATATGACTCACACTTATTCTGTAATCATTAAACCTTAACCAAGCTAAGTAAGGATATGTAAATTGTATTTTGATTATGCCATACTAATACTAACCATGGACTTATATGGTGAAAATCATAACAACTTCTCACCATAGATTCTTTCATACAAGGGAGCCAAAACGAAGTCAAATATAATGGAGTACTTCTGGATCGATTATCCACAAGCCTAGGAAATAATCATGTAAACGTGCAAATGAAGGCTACTAGGTGGGCTTGAAACAAGATAACTCTTAGCTCACACATACACAATACATAAGATAAGACGCCATGTAAAACTCAAGTGCACCACTATCTAAGGGAGTTTTAGCCTTTGGAATACATTGTGCAAGAAGATTAGAGATGAAGTCTATCTAATAAAATATCATCCCATACATGAGCATCCCATGCATAGTCAAAATCCATCTTAACCATATGTATCTAGTGCCTCGTCTACCATACAAGAGTTTAGAGAATTTCTAAGGCTTGAAGTTCCATTTGCAATTTTTTTATTAAGTGTATCTTACTTGTGGTAGTTCAGAATGGCTTAAATAAAAACCATCATGCCTTCACAATGTTATAAACATCATTCATTTTGCTAAAATTTTGCAACCACCAAAGGCTTATTGACATTGTGGGATGTGGGAAATCATACATCCTATGAAGAGTATCAATTCCATATTGCTCAAGTATTTCATCGCTCTATGATTTCAATGTTCAACTTGTTACATCTGCATTCTCAATCAAGGTATTTAGCATGTTTATGCATGGAAACAATTCCTCTTTGTATCACACCTTGTGGAATCACAAGACCATAACATTGAAATCCTTGGGTTCCTTTCCTTGGCTTATTTTTCTGCTTGCAATGATTTTTGGAAGGTTCAACATCATTGTACATATCATAGAGGAATGAATAAGTAGGCTTTGAGACAATGTTGAGTAGCAGCACCATGTCCATGACACAATGAAAATAAGGGTAATGCTCTTTGTCATGTGAGACATAATGAAAAGACACAATGAAAAGAAGGGTAATGCTCTGAAAAAATATTATAAAATGATTGACATGGGCATTTCCAACCGCTCATGTTTAATCCTTAAAACTTATTTTTACATCTTCCCAAAAAAAAAAATTTGCATGTTGCACCAAGTTTAAAGTTTGCACATTTCTTGGAAAAAGATGTTTTCCACATGTCACATGTCACAAGACTTTCAAAGTTGCATATATCATGTCACAAGATTTTGGAAGTTTCATATTGCATAGTCAAGTTCTATTTGTTGCCTAGACTCCATAGACCAAGCAGAAGGCACCAGGTCTTGCTTGCATTCTCACGTCTTGAATCAAGGAGTATTGAACCAATATATACCAAGTCTTATAAGAGAAGATGAAATTATAATTAAGTGTATAACAAAATTACATTCACAGATATATACAAGCCATAGAAATAGCCTTCTATATATTATCATATGAAAAAGTAGCCATAATGTCAGTGCATTATATGCATCATTACATGTTCAACTATATAATGTACATCTATTTGTCTTATAAAATTATTACATGACATCATGAATTTCTTTTAGTCTTTTTTTGTGCTTTCTAGGTCTTAAGAAATCCATCCATATCCATGTCTTCTTTTACTAGCTCCTCTTCAACATCTGATTTTTTTTCAGTCCTTTCACGCCGAGTATGTCTGGTCTCATACCCATGATGTGGATGCTGCTGTGAGGGGCCATCACCTAAAAAAATAAAAAATATTAAATTTATATGGCCAATTTTTAAATATCATTAAAGTAGTTAATTAATATTAAAAAAAAAATCTGCAATGTAATTATTTACCTGGTCCTCTAGTCTGCACCATTGGAATGGTTGTCAGCTTATTCACCTAATATTTGAGTTGAGGAGGATCAACTATGACATTCTCTTCCATTGAAACGTCAAAATTTATAAATACAAAATTATTAAGTATATGATTAATATATAGACATTTTACCGTCATGGGCTTCAATCACAGAAACATCTTGGGGATGCACCTCACTGGGATGGGGTTGCTGGGGGGCACCATGATCTTCTGGCTGCACTACACTATCAACGCTCTATTGTCTAGTACTAATGGTTTCGTTGAAAGTGTTTCTCCCCTGATTAAAACAAAGTAAGACACTAAATTATGGACGATATCAAACATTTACGTATTTTATAAGTAACGAAAGGTTAATGTGGACTGATTTTTATTTACCTTATGCCTCAAATTCGATCTTGGGTTGTGCCCCATGCTTTTCCTATGATCAACCATGGATTTATAACCATACTTGTAACCAAGCTGGAGGTCTTCCTCTATGGTTTTAGTTCCAAAGTCATCGCCCTGCATTGCATAAGGGTGTGATTTTTTTAATGTTTTTGGCTACAATTACTTTAAAGTTGTAAGGTGATACAAATAATATTCTTAATATGTTTGGGTACTTACGATCTATGACTGTAACTGTGAGTAGCCTCCCTAACCTAGCTTGTGTTGGCCATGTTTGGCAATCCTTTCTTTGGTTTCCTTCGAAGTGTCAGGCAACCTATCATAAAAAATTTCAAGTATGTTATATATAACCACACTTTTATTTAGATCTAAAGAAAAATAAAGTTGGTATTGAATTAAAAAAATTGTAATTTACCTTGGTGTACCAGTTATTTGTTCTCCTGATTTTTTCAAAATCTTCTCTTTTTCATCATCAATGATTGCCTTCCACTCCCTCTTTGGAATTGGGGGAGGATGCTCATACCTAGGATTTCCTACCAAGATTCATCTATAAACATCCTGTGTATATTTTAAATATTCACCTACTGCAAATGTGACCACTTTTTTATTGAACGTGTTTTCTCTAAAGAGGCCTTCAAGATAATACATAAGTTCATTTTTGAGGTTGGAATTATGGAAATTACACCTCATGCATAACGTTTCCCCAAAAATCAACAAGTTCTTGCTCTATAGGTGCCTATAAAAAGGTTGTTTCCTACAATACACAAAACGATATGGTCATTAATTTAAAATTGATAATCTAGATGATTTATGTATGAGGAAAACATTAAACGATTAAAATATGAATTAAAACTATCTAGGAGTCTTGATTGTTTTAATGGAAGTCCATTATCATTGACCAAAAATGTGCACGAAAGGGTCCCCATGCTTGTCACACGTATAGCTCTAGGAAGTGCAACCATCTCAACCACATCACTATGATCCTCATCTCTGCCACCATATCTAGACTCTGATCGAGGTATGGATGCCTGGCGGTGTGTGTCATGGCTCCTATCTAAATTAGGTGTGGAAGATGGAGAATTAAATAGTGCTCTAGAAGCTATATGACTTCCCACATCAGGACTCTGTAGCATCTATGTAGCGCCACTACTACCAACATCGGGCTGAACAGGCTCCAAAAATTTCTTTATAAAAAAGAAAATGTTTTTTCATGAGATAATGTAAAAGTTAAATAACAAAGTATCATAATTGAACATATGAGTGCATTAAAAAAAACACTTTAAATTATGGTTATTACCTTATATGTGTTAAGTTGTGGCATAAGGAGCTTGATCTTTGCTTTGACGTCAGGAGTTTTTTTCTGGACGATCTAACAAGATAACAAGTTCCTTGTTAGCTTTAATGATGTTTTTTTTTAATAAGAGCATTGGATCAACGTATGAACTAAACCCTTCCTTATCGGTGGAATCATTATACACATGGCTTGTGGACTACATATAATTTCAACAAAAACAATGTTATTTCAATAAAATTATATAAGCAAATAATAAAAACAACGTAAAATGAAAGTGGAAATTGATAATCATTTACATGTTTTGCAGCTGGCCCTTTCCCACGGTCATCCTGCCACATTATAATATAATTAGAACACCCAAATATTTAAAAAATTGTTAATGATAACAAAAAAACAACGTTAAAGATAATATTTACAACAATGTTAAAGATAATAAAAAATATATAATGAAATAAGTAGAGGTTTCTTAAAGAGGTGTTTCCAAGAACCCACACACTATTAGTCAATGTTTCTATTTGATGGCAATCCACTAATAACTCTTCCCCGGGAGCTATCTTTTTTATTGCGCACAAGACTACCCAATTCTCTTCATGTCCCTCATATATGCAATCTGGTTGTTTGTTTGTTGTCTCGGGTGGTGTGTTGTTTATAAACCCTGGGATATTGTTGGAAGCTTTAGGCCTTCCATCAATATAGATAGTCGCTCCCTTATTTTTATCCGTGTTTATTAGTTGCATATAATTTGCAGCGAGTGCATATCTTTGCATACTTCGCATGTACCAGACCAACCACATCCAATCGTTATAATTGTAACACAGTCCTACATAGTACATTAATTTAGTAACTGCATTGTATTTTACAATTATTCCATCCATGGAAAATAGGCCCAAGCCATGCAGGGAGGATGGTGCAATGTGATATGTCCTATTGTTGACAATGAAGTCAACATCTATAGGAGGTAGTTCCTTAGGTACCCATTATTTCACCAGATGCTTATGCCTGAGTGGAACATCTATGTCTCCTATACTCTCATCATCATAAGAGCATGATCCTCCTGCATCTACAAAATTTTATTCTAACTTTTTCACCTCTGGTCCTTATTTGCTTATCATATCTACTAGATGTAGTCACATTTACAGCCTCTATTTGTCCTAGTCTTTCCTCACTCAACGAATAAATGTTTGACAGGTACCTGTTTGGTTGTACCTTCAGTTTCATGTGCACGTGTTGTTAGTTAGTATTCCATCATCATATTCAATGTTCTAAATAAAAATTTTATATCTTTAGTTTTTTATGCACAATTAGACTAGGGTGCAATTACCAATATTAGTGGTCAACCACCTAATTTAATGTGATATCCCTCTTGATTTTTGACATATTAAGGACATATTAAACATGTGAAAACACTAAGGACATGATAAATTTATCATATGGATCTAAGAAAAAAATAGTATTAAGGTTGTTGTTTGTTGGATTTGTGCAAATTAGAATTATTATAAGAAATGTCCATTGAATATGAAGGTGAATGCTATGGAGTAAGAAATCCAACCATCAGTTGGTGTGTTGCAAATCTTGGGTGATTTAGTTGGCAATATGTCTAACGCAATCAAAGAGTAGAACTATAAAAATATTAGTTTTGTTCAATACAAGAGTAGAACTATACAAATATTAGTTTTGTTCAAGCCAAGAGTATAACTATACAAATATTAGTTTTGTTCAATACAAGAGTATAACTATACAAATATTAGTTTTTTTCAAGCCAAGATTAGAACTATACAAATATTAGTTTTTTTCAATCCAAGTTGAAGAATACGTTAGTTATGGCGATGGTTAACAATAGTGCAACCGACAAAAAAAGAAGAAGAGAGCCTGGTTGCGAAGGTTGTCACGTACAAATAAGGATAAAATACCATAAAACCTAACTCATATATTCATTAACCTTTAACTCTTGTAACATTTATAATGGATAAACCCTATTCTCAAACCCCTATAAACCCTCACTACTATTACCTTAATTGGCATAAACCCTATAACCCTTAGAATACCTAAATTTAACAAATATGACCTCTAATCCTAAAACTCTAATCTATGATAACCCATGAACCATAATCCCTAACCAAAATAACCACTAGCCAATATAATAATTCTAACCCTTATTTTTTAATTATTATAACCCTTGATTGCTATAATTGATATTTCCCCCAAGCCAAAAATTCTAAAACCCATTACCCATTTAACCTTTGTAACCATGAACCCATATAAACCATGTCAATCCTAACCTATAAACTATGTTACCCTTAATCCCCAACAATTATAACTATTGACCCCTATAACTACTTTGATATGATGAAAAACATTGTATCCATTTGGATATGATTTATTTTCAAACGCTCAACCTAGTAGAAAAAATAGGTAACCTTGTTTGCATGGAAAGACTAATTCTAATTAAATTTCCTATAATTAGGATCTTCTCTACCTTAATTGGTTGACTTAGTTGTTTTCACTATTTGAATATGAGCAATTGCAATGCCTTATTTTAGGGTCTTATTTTAGGGTCCAGAGGACATAGGAAATATGGTTTACTTAGAAGACATGTTGTTGAATAAATGCTACAATATGTGTAAACTTCCTTAGAGAATTGGAAATATTTCAAAGCTAAGAATTCTAGAAATGGAAGAAACCTATAACTTATCAGTATTTCCACCCAATGTTTCAAGATTAGAGAATCCAAAATCAAGCATAGAAGAGATGAAATGATTGGGAAATTTTCAAATGGTAAGTTAATGATTGCATGTGTTAGGTTGTAGTACCGCTATTGATACCCCTCCAACAAATTAGAATGTTGAAATTATCTAATATTGTTTGGTTAATTGCTAGTAAAGAGCACTTTATTGAGAATACAGTAAGGTCAATTGTTTTGTGAAAAGAGGTGAATCCAAGTATGTTGAACTACAAGGATTGAAATTTGGAGTTTTACACTACATATTTGAGCATTGTGATTAATTTAAACCATTGCAATCTTTTCGATCAATAGATTTTGGAAATGATTTTAAACATGCAATGCATGAAAAAAATAGAAATAAATAGAAGTGGAGCATTGTGAGTAATTTAAATCATTGCAATCTCATTGATCAATGGATTTTGGAAATGATTTTAAACATGCAACGCTTTTGGAAATGATCTTGGTAAATTGCGGGCCTACCTCTTTTTTTCTAAAGTGAGCGAGGGCTAATGCAAGGATTTCCTTTATATCCTGTACTATTCATTTTGGTTATGGAGGGCCTCAAACTAATGCTCAATCAAACACATTTTGAAGGTAAAAATTATGGGGTTAAGATCTCTAGACTCCTCAAGATTTTTAACTTACTGTTTGTGGATGATGTTTTGATCATGACCAGAGAAAGGGTTCTTGAATGGAAGGAAATATAATCCATTATGTTTGTTTTCTACAGAGTGTCTGAAGAGAAATCAAAGGGTATTAAACAATCGACCTTATCTATCAAAAATCCTCCTCTGCTAAAAGAGGGAAGACCAACGGTTTGGTTTGATTGGGAAGCATAAGAAATAGGTCATTTCAATGGAGAGGGATGAGTCATCAGGGTAAATAAGCACACAGAGTACAGGTGGATGATAAAATGTGGCTCAAGAATGAATATCAATGGTGAACTTCTGGGTGTTTCGGAATTGCTAACTCTGGAAACCTGCTTGCATATATACGATCTTCATGTGTTTGGGGACTCAAGGACTATCATAGACTAGTTGAAATAGAAAGTTTCCCTCCAGGTCTTATATTTGACCTATTGGAAAGACCAGATAAAGGAACTTCTTAAGTATTTCATGACCCTTGATTTTTATCATACATATAGAGCCTTTAACCAGGAGGCATATGAGTTATCAAAAAATGTTTTCATCAACCAGAAGGAAAAATCACATACTACCAGATGGAAGATGGGCTTGTGGTTATGAATATGTTATTCCACAAGTTTTAAATTTAAATTCCATATTACATAAGTTTTATTGCAATTAAATAACATATACAATATTAGGCACAAGTTCCAAAACTAATTGAAAATTTTGAAATTAAAAATATACAGAATTACCCTCTTTTGTCTTTAAAATGAACCTAAACAAAAAATTCTCACTTGAACTTGAGAAATGCCATAATTGCTAGAAATGGTATAGAAAAATATAAATACTAGACTAGGATAACCCAACTAGGCATCCTCTAATCAAGGAAGAGGAACCACATGACACAAAATGCCTCTAATTTTTGCAAACCCCCATGTGTTGCATTTTCAACTCCCACAAGAACATCCTTAACCCCAATGCTATAGGGAAACAACAATATTTTTGTAGGATTCAAATAAACCAAGGGTTGAACATGGGACATAACAACATGAAACCCATATCGCATACAAAAAGAAAACACACAAGGATAGATGCAAACCAAAAAACATGTTCACAAGGAAAACACGTACTTTTCTATGTGCTAAAGACCAACTCGAAAAGAACACACAAATGGACAAATCCAATTTGAAGAACACTGTCACAAAGAAAACACATCCCTTTCTATGTGCCAAATACCAACAATTCCCGCCAATCTACCAGTGTATGCAAGAGGTAGCAATGAAACTACCCACAATCCTATGGAAAAACAACCCTCCTCGATGAATTTTTTTACCACAGATCGATAACCACTACAAAAAACCATAATCGATACCAAACCCAAGAGAGGAATGAAAAACATGGAACAACAACCAAATTCAAGAGTGCACCATGATCACCAAGACAACCACAACAAAAAACCATAATCGAAACGATAACCATGAAACCCATGGGAAACATAAAGCACCCACAAAATTTTAGGCTATACCACAATGAGCACAATTCATGGCCCACTAAATTCCATAGTACACCATGATCTCTAAGAAAACCATGACCAATCACCATATTAGAGACTAGATATAGGAAACCCATGGCAAACATAAAGCACCTACCAAATTCTAGGAAACCCCATAATGAGGACATGCCACAAACCAAATTCCATAGTGCACCATGACTGTTGAGACAAACACAACCAAATAATACAATAAAGACAACCAAGAAATCCACTCCAAGCACAAACCACCCATAAAATTCCAAGTTACCTTGAGATGTGAACATATGACCCACCAAATTCCATAGTGCACCAAAACAACCAAGATAACCACAACCATATTTCATGGTTTATAATACATCTAAAAAACCCATGACAAGAACACACCACCCACCAAATTCTAGGCTACACCATGACAAGCATGGACCATCAAATCCCAACAACAACAAAAACACATGCTAAACCATATTAAACAATGGAGAATGAACATAAATTCCCTCATATTCCTCTCATTTCCACCTCATGCATACCTTCGTACATGAATTGGTAACCTACACGTTTTTTGAAAAATGGAAAATAAACATATATTCCCTCATATTCATCTAATTTCCACCTCCTTCCACCTTCATATATGAATAGGTAGCCTCTATTAAAACTTATAGAGTTGAAGGAAAATTATTATTTTTATCTTTTGACATAACACCCTAGATATCCCAAGAGGCATTTCCCCAATTCCAATAAGAAAAACAATAAATCCACATATTAAATACTCTCAAAACCCAGATTAATATGGAATTTTCAAATGTCCTAGGTAAACTTAAGAAATATTTTTCTATTTTGTAGATGTACGATTGAACTAATAAAGAGAAAGTGTACATGGAGCTAAAAATCCCATGTAGTGACTAATTGGAGCAATAAAAAGAAAGTACATAACACACGAGATAAAAATTCCATATAGGGACTAATTGGACCAACAAAGAGAAAGTACAAAAAACATAAGCTAAAATTCCCATGTAGGGACTAATAACCCATTGGCATTTGGCACCATGATTGTAAGAAGTCTCATGGAGGGACTAATAACCCCTTGGTATTTGGCTTCATGATTTTAAGAAAGTAAATTACATGGAATAAATGTGTAAGTTCTAACTTGGATGATGTAAAAACATACCTAATTCGAGCTAAAAGTTTGGGTTCCATACACCAATTTGGCATCTGGCTTGGTCGTGACCTTAAAAATAGATTATTATTATTATTATCATATGTATGAAAATGTTTCAAGAGGAAAACGTTCCAAATGTGAGATATGGTGCAACTCCAAATCAAATTGTTATAATTAAATAAACAGATCGAATTAAATAAGGACTTAAGGGTGGCAAGGGAAGTGGTGATAAGATAGGGTATCTACCTAATCCATGTTGCATGATAAGTGACACATATTCCACATGCATTTGGCTGCATGGGCATCATTCATGAAGATGTTATGATGATTTTTTTTTGCATTTAGTATAAAACATAGTTCAAGAGATGGTTTGGACATCTTGGTAGAGGAGAAGTGTTATCTTTTGCAAGATTTGTTGAGGCATTTTGTAGGAAATGGAGCCCTAATTATCATGCGAAATGTATTCCCATTGTTGAAAGACTCAAGGAAGTATATGGTGCACAAAAACCTATTTAAAAAACTCCCAACTCTCATCTTGAATATGATGAAAGCATCATTGAAGCATGCTTTCCAAATTTAAAGATAGATTAGTGCTCAGATTCTACCTCCAACTTTGGTGGAGATCAAGAAACCATTGTGAAGATTGTGGATTATAGTTAGGGTACTCACCATTCTTGTTTCCTTTGCATGTGCCCTCGCATGCCTTAGTCATGTTCTCCCCTTTCTCCTCACATACTCACCCTTGTGTTCTCCCCTCTCTCCTCACAGATAACTTTCCCTCATGTTCCCTCGCATGTTCCTTCTCGTAGCCTACCCTTTCTCCTCTCCTCGCAGCCCTTGTGTGCCCTTGTGTGCTCCTGCTCACAACTTCCTCTCCTCCTCTTTCTCTTCTCCTCCCCACCTACCATTTCTCTTCTCCTCCCAGACTAAGGGGTATGGCACCTAAGTGCACATTACAGGAAACGGATGGGGTATGGATGTGGTCAAATATCCGCCATAGGCAAATGGTAGGGGGGCTTCGTTTTTGTTTAAATGAGTTTTGGTATTTTTTTATTTTTATTTTAATATATATTATATATAATATATATATATATATAATATAATATATATATATATATATATATTATATAATATATATATATATATATATATTATATTATATTTAATATACAAATTATATATATTATATATATATAATATCTAATTTATATATTATATATATATATATATTATAGTGGGTCTATATATATATATATTGGTTATGTATATGATTAATGTTCGTCTCCTTAGAATTAGGTTCTAATCAGATGGGTGTCCCTAAGAGCATGTTT
>ML778351.1:523864-582611 GCA_009831015.1 Picea engelmannii
CATGCCATCTACACTTCAACACCCCTCTTAGTAATTGGTCCAACCTATTTCTCATATCTTCCATCACTTGATATCCTCTAGTGTCAATATCAACCCTCCTCCTTGGCCTCGATGGCTGAGGATCATCTAGCTCAACACATACAGTGGTGGGAATTCCCCACTGGCCTCACCAAAACTATATATGTACACACATATAGTAGATTGTTATTAACAGATATTGAAATATTTTTCTCTATGTAATAAATTTTAAATGCATCTATACATATCGTCTGAGCCCCATGTTCATCCAATTGGTAGTTAGGCTAGTTGTAAGTCTTTGTGGTAGTTCATCCCATCATATGGATAGTCCTTGATATGTAGCATGAGCTGATCCAATATGTGAAAAGTATAAGGTGAAACACATTACCTTAAACCCTACCTCCCCATCATCTTAGCAACTGACCCCACCATTACATACTCAGCACCTTAGGACCTCCATCTCAAATACTGACATGTGGTTGAAGCATGTGTATGTTCTTGAAAGAAAACACATAGTAGTATCCCAAAGTCACAATTTCACCATTATTAATAGTGATAGGAGGTAATTTGGTGCTTTAGCACCATCAATAACATCTAGGCCCACCAACATTAGGTCATAGCAAGGAATTTCTCTACATGCATCATCAATTCACCAGATATCCTATGGGGTGCATGAGTCATTAAAACCCTAACTTCCATCACCCAAACCCTTAGTCGACTAAAACACCTAACTTCCAGCACCAATATTCATCCTCATATTATCCATAGGGGAATGGAAAACCACTAAGCCCTCTAATATCTTTCACACCTAATTATTATTATAGCCCAATCCCATAATCTTTGTAACCCTTGAACATTATATCATAACCAATTTAATTGTCATTTTCTATCAAGAAAGTACCCTAATCCTTGTCCCCAATAATCCTTAATCCCTAAATTATATAACTGCTAACCCTTGTAATCTCTAACCTCGAAATCTCATAACCCCTTATCCCTAGCACATGCAGTAATTGATATGATCCATAACCATTATAAGTTGTGTCACATTTTTCATCCTTAACCTCTATAAAAACAAATTCCTAACCCTTACATTCCATAACAATTATAAGGATTATTAACTAATAACTATATACACTAATGTATTGAACCCTAAACCCATAACCTCTATAACCCTAAACCCTTTTCATCCCTAATGTTTAACCCATATTCCTTATAATTGGTAACCAATGTAACTATAATTTTTAAGACTATTATGTACAACCACTATTACCGAGTAACCATCTAACCCCTAAGAACCTATGGCCATTAACCCTTATAATCACTATAATTTATTTCCCCAAACACATTTGACTCATAACCACTATAATTTTTAGAATCCCAAACCCATAAACCCTTGAAACTTTAACCCTAATATTTAATTCTTATAACCCCAAACATGTACATTAACTATTACATCTATCCATTATTAGTACTAGTCTATCCCCTATGTTAACCCTAATCACTAACCTCTATAATTTCTAACTTATAAATCCCAAATAGCTAAAGCCTAACTTATTAAACCTAATCACCTAATACCTATATCTCACAAACACTAATCCTTATAATACTCAAACCATATAACCACTTTACTCCATAACACTATAACCCTTATCATCCCTAACACCTAACCCCTATAAAAATTAACCCATAATCCCTATAAAGAACAATTCTAAACCAATATAACCTTTATCTGACTTGTAACTCCTAGTGATATTAACTACCATAACCCCTAACTCATATATTTATTAACCTTTAACTCTTTTAACATTTATAATGGATAAACCCTATTCTCAAACACCTATAAACCCTCACTATTATTACCTTAATTGGTATAAACCCTATAACCCTTAGAATACCTAAATTGAACAAATATGACCTCTAATCCTAAAACTCTAATCTATGATAACCCATGAACTATTTTAACCAGTGTTATCAACATATCGATAATATCGCAATGTTGGTGATATTATCTTCAAAATCAGGGTCGACAATATTTTTCGATATTTTCATTCTTACAACATTGTTTTTCATTCTTATGACATTTTCTGATATTTTTCTTGATGTTGCCAATATTTTTGTCTTTGGACCCTTGGCAATATGTTGTCGATGTTGATGTTGATGTTTGCAACATTTATTTTAACCATTCACATTAATTATCCATAATCATCATCCCTCATAATTCCTAACCAATAACCATTAATACATAAAACCATCCAAATAAAAACCCCTAAACAACTAGTCTCTAACCAATATCCTCTAATCCATATAATTCTCGAAACAACTAACACTTATAGCCCCTATTACCCCTAAACCTTATATACCTTAACATCTAACCCATAATTCATATAACCCTTAATCCATAAACCCACTAACCCCTTTAACTCCTAATCCATAAACTCACTAACCCCTTTAACCCCTAATCTCTAATCCTTATAACCCATAACCCTTTAACCCTTAGAATATATAAACCTATGGTAAACCCTCTAACTTCTACATACCCAAACCCCTTTAACATCTATCCCCAATAATGTCTTATTCTTAAATTATATAATTCTTAACACTCGTAATATCTAACCTCAAACTCTTGTAACCCAAAATCCCTTGTACAATCCCTAACCATTATAATTAGTGTGACTCGCATATTTCACCCTAAACCTCTATAAAACTTAATCCACAACCCCTATATCCCTTAACAATTATAACCCTTATCAACTAATAACTAATATAAATTAACCCTTGGAACCCTAAACCTATAACAATTTTAATCCATAATGTCCAAGCATAACCCTTACAACCCTAATATCTGATGCATATAATTCTAATTTTGGAACCTACTACCTATAACTACTTCAACCCCTATATCCCTCTAACCTCTAACCACTGAAATGTATGACCACTAACCCTTATAATGGTATCCCCTAACTCCATTAACCCCTTACCCATAACCCCCATAGCCATTAGAAACTAACGCTTATAACCCATAATCACTATGAACCCACATACCATAGTGACCTTAATTCCTAACCCTTATATGCCTTAAAAAATATTATCCTCATCAACTAATACCTATATAGACTTATCCATGAATCCATAAACCCATAACCTTTATAACCTAAAACACATTTAGTTTCTACTGTCCAAACCATGACATTATAAACTCAAATCCCTAACCCCTATAACTTTGATTTCTAAACATATTACCCTAACCATTATATACCCTCTATCACTTTCTCCTATCTTGTATAATCTATAACCACTATAAATTCTACAAACAATAACCCATACTACCAAGCCCTAATTTTTAAACTTTGTAACCTTGAACCCTTATATTCCCTATTATGCTAACACCTTTTAGTCTTAATCCTTAAATTTGATTAAGTATAATTAGTAATGCATATATTATATAAGCCCTATAACACCTAACCCCCAACCAATACAATTGTTAAAACCTAAACTCTAACCTATAATCCCTAAAGAGACAATCCCTCTACCCTTTAACTATTAATCATGATAAATGATAAATCTATAACCACTTTATTCAATGATCAACAAAACGCTTGTCATACCTAAGACTTATTTTACCCCTATAACCTATATACCCACTAACCCCTCCAATATCTCTCACCCTAATTCCTATAAACCCAATCCCTACATGCATCGTCAATTCACCAGATATACCATGGGGTGCATGAGTCATTAAAACCCCTAACTTTCATCATCCAAACCCTTAGTTAACTAAAACCCCTAACTTCCAGCACCAATATTCATCCTCATATTATCCATAAGGGAATGGAAAACCACTAAAACCTCTAATATCTTTCACACATAATTCCTATAGCCCAATCCCATAATCTTTATAACCCTTGAACATTATATCATAACCAATTTAATTTTCATTCGTTATCAATCAGGTACCCTAACACTTGTCCCCAATAACCCTTAATCCCTAAATTATATAACTGCTAACCCTTGTAATCTCTAACCTCAAACTCTCATAACCCCTTATCCATAGCACATGTAATTGATATGATCCATAACCATTATAAGTTGTGTCACATGTTTCATCCTTAACCTCTATAAAAAATAATCCCTAACTCTTATATTCCATAACAATTATAAGGATTACCAAGTAATAACTATATCCACTAATGTATGGAACCCTAAACTTATAACCTTTATAACCCTCAACCCTTTTCATCCCTAATGTCTAACTCATATCACTTATAATATGTAACCCATGTAACTATAATTTTTAAGCCTATTACCTACAACAATTATCACCCCAGTAACCCTATAAATACAAACCCCTAAAAATCTATGGTCACTAACCCTTATAATCATTATAACTTGTTTCCCCAAATACATATGACCAGAAACCACTATAATTTTTAGAATCCCCAATCCCTAAACCCTTGAAAATTTAACCCCAATATTTAACCCTTATAACCTTGAACGTGTACATTAGCTATAACATCTATCCATTATTAGTACTATTCTATTACCTCTATTACCCCCAATCACTAACCTCTATGATGTAAACCCCAAACAAGCAAATCCTAACTTATTACCCCTAAACACCTAATCCATATATCTCATAAACATTAATCCTTCTAAGCCTCAAACCGTATAACCACTTTACTCCATAACACTATAAGCCTTATCATCCCTAACACTTAACCCTTAATTCTATCCATACCTAACCCCTATAAACACCAATCTTAAACCCTATAGAACACAATTCTAAAACAATATAGCCCAAATAACCTTGATTTGACCTCTAAATCCTAATAAGATTAACTACCAAAACCCCTAACCCATATAGCCATAAACCTTTAACTCTTATAACCTTTATAATGGATAAACCCTATTCTCAAACCCTTACAAACCCTCACCCATATTACATTAATCAGTATAACCCTTATAATACATAAATTGAAATAAATATGACCTCTCGTCCTAGAACTATAATTTATGATATCTCAAGAACCCCAGTCCCTAATAAAAAAGACTGTAGTCAATATAATCATTATAACCCTTAATTTGTAATGATTATAACCCTTGATCACTATTATTGATATTAACCCCAAACTGGAAATTCTAAAACCCATAACCCATTTAACCTTTGTAACTCTAAACCATATAAACCATATCAATCCTAACCTATAAACTATGTTAGTATTGATCCCAAGAATTCTCACTACTAACCCTTATAACCAATATAATCCCTAGGAAATACAACCCCTAACCCTTATAATTATTTTAGCCACTAACCACAAAAATCATAATCACACTTAACGTTAAGAAGATTCAAATAGGACCTAAGAACATTAAGTTATTTCCTTAACCATGGGTGACAAAACACTATCATTCAATAGTAAAATTGTTACATTTGATTGTTTGGAATCATGTGTACTGAGGGCTTCATCCACCATGTCCACAAAGGAAACATACCAAGAATTTTTTTCTTATGAACAAGATATGGTACTATACATTTTGAGGTTTGGAATAGAGATTGTTCTTATAGACTACACTACATTGCACCATAATATAAGCCCTACACTCCTTCAAAACCATGTAACACCATTCATATTAGACACAATATTCTTGCGACGAATTAGCTATACCATAGACAAACCTTTTTCGTCGATAGTATAGAAAATTCATCGCAAGATTATTTACATTCGTTTGTCTTGCGATGATATCAAATGATGCTTGGATTCGTTTCATATTTGTATTATCAACTTGAAATCTCAATTTGATACTTTTCCAGCTAACTAGACCTTTAGTCAAATACAAATATGAAACTTGGAATCATTAACATATCTACTAGAACATATGAAAAAATAGGGTTTACGATTTCCATGATGAATTGATGATGGAAGAAAGTGGGTGTGTCAGAAAAATTTGAGTCCAAAAACCCTCCCATATTGTTAAGGCATGTGAATAGTCTATGCAAGTCAAATTTCAATGCATATAGATATAGTTTGAAAACATTTCAATGTTGGCCCTTTTATCGATCAGTTTGTAGTATAGGTCAAGTAGCTTTGAAAGGCAAGAGTCAAACTGGCATAACAGGAGCTTCCCCACCCATTGTCACCTCGATGGGGGGCTCTTTCTATTTAGGGTGGCTAGACCCAAGGGAGACGTCCCTATTAATCTAGGGTTTTGAAGGACAAAGGTTCTAAAGGATCAAGATGAGTTTTCCCTTCACAGATTACTGCCACGGGGATAGTCAAGAAGAAGATAAACCAAAGTAGAAGCACCTGTTTGCAAGACAAGACAAAAATAAAACTAAAATGTGCAACAGTGGTTAGTAATTCATAAATCAATGAGTATCATCATTTAATGAGCATAAATAGTATTAATTATTGACGAAGTCAATGATTGCAAAAAATGACTATGGCTTGTAATATTACTTCTCAATAATACTGGGAATGATATAGCATCCAATGTATACAATCAATCTTGGAATTAACACAATGCATTAAATATCATCATATGCTCACATACAAAGGTTGTTGCGTCACAATACTAGAGGTGACGTCAACCTAGTCCTAGGGTTAGTTTGATAGGCAAAGAGGTGGACGTTTTGCAAATTAGCCAATGACAATAATCAACACTTCAATGTTTATTGCTAGATGAGCAAGCCACAACGTTTTTAATCTGCCAAAGTTTCAAACTAGGCATGACATCATCATTAGATTAGGGTTAGTGAGACGTTAGGGTTAGTTAGGGTTTTAAATTTGAGAAGTTTGAAAAGGTTGTTTTAACACAAGAATCTCAATGTTGGAGTTCTAGACTAGTGCCTTAGGGTGTAATGGAGTCAAGGAGCAAGGCTGAAGTCTCGGGAGAATCTAAATTCACGGACAAGAGAGTTAGGCTTGATGGTGCTGCAATGGCAGGGCCATGAAGTCAAAACCCTAAGGGGAGAAGGCTCATTCCGGTGTTGCTTAAGCAAGGCCTCATGCTCCTCCCTCTTTCCTTAAAAATCCTTGGAAAAAACGGCTAGCTTCAAAACATAAATCTAGGGATGAAAAGTGTTGCAAAGGAAAGGCCTTTCAAACCCTAAGAGTCAAAACCCTAGGTGTAAACTCAATTAGGCCTAGGACGTCTTCTTTCTTCAATTTATGTTTCAAAACTAACTCAGAAAAAGGGGAACTAGTGTAGCAATGGCTAGACTATATTCTCCTTAATCAATGGCTAAAATAAGTCTTCTTTCATGGGGACATGAAGAAAGGACCTACTTGTGTGCTTGCTACCTAGGGTTTCAATGATTAAGCAAAATAACAACAATGTAACCATAAATGCAAGAGATTTAACTTACAACCATTCAATTAAGAAGTTTTGCATGATAAATACACTTACAAATCAATGAAGAGCTTATCAAACCCTAGCTGTAAACCTTCCAATGATAGAAAACACCATAAACATGCCAAGAATGATCCTCCACAAGAGTAGCACCTCACTTCCAAGAGCAAAAAACAAAAGACAAAGACTAAAAATGATTCTCTCACAAGAGAGTGAGTTGTGTTATTTTTAAAATGAGGTCCAACGTCCTCTATTTATATCAATATTATGACCTTTAATTAAAAAAATAGGTCATTAAAACAGCCGACAAAGCTGACTAACAATATTACACTGTTTTACACATTAAATGCTAAAAATGTCAAAAAATGAGCTCAAAAGGAGACGTCAAGCCCCTTTGAGGGAGACGTTGGCCCTTTTTGGGCAAGCTCAACATCCAGAAAGAAGAATGTTGGCCCCTCTAGCGCTCCTGCAAGCTGCCACATGTGCCAAATGATCCTAGCACACTGCTACATGCTCCAAAAAATGTCCAGCTGCCTCAGGTGACATCTTGTCCATCAAAAGCCATCGTCCCATATGCAGTGGGTGATCCCCCCTAGGCCGGGTTCTGCTATGGTGTCCTGGTGGAACGTCCCTTTGTCTTCTTCATGAAAATTCTCATCACAACATTGTCCTTCCTCTACCATCCTAGCAACCATCTGATGGGATCTTCAGCCCCATGGAGGTCTGAACTAATCATATCCCCATGTGTACCAGTCCACTGGTACCTGTCCGTCGGGTATGGTCCTACACATCAAAGACTACTCCCTCCATGGGATCATTAGTCCTAGGGATCATAGCAATGTCAATCATATTTCATCATTAAATTTATCAAATACATGCATGAAATCCCTAGCATATCATCTAAGAGCTCAAAGATATTACACAGATCTACTATACAAAGCTGAAGAAGACCAACAGAATAACCTATTGGGATTATACCCACAAGAGATGGAAAGTTTCCTTAGAAGATCATTCAAGCCATGTTTTTATGAGGTGATGTGGTCTAGGGATGTCCAGTCACAGTAAGACCAAGGGAAGATGTTCTCTGTGGGTGCCTTTGTAGGAGGCGAGCTGTACCCGTCATGGATGCATTTTTTGCAAGCCCTTTATTGCCTTTATTTTTTCTTTTATTGCTTTTCTTTGTTTTTTACTTCAAGGTCTGACCAGAGGACACTGCCTTGGCATGGTGACCAGAGCTGACAGTGTTACCCACTGGTATATTCACAGAAATGATAAGGTTGGCTCGTGATGAGACTCCCTTTCCCTTGGCCATGCAACCAAAGGTCACTGCCCTAGTGTGGTGACCAGATAGTGGCAATTTCATACTGCTGGATACCTATGAACATAATGGATCAGATTGTGATGAGACCTCCCATCCTCTTGGTTAGGTATTGTTTTATTATTTTTCTTAGGGTCCCTTCAGTTTCTTATCGAGAGGCCCTTTTATTTCCTTCTAAGGGATCCCCTGGGAAAAGCATCTCTAGGTTTCATTTCTTATGGCTTTTATCTTTTACCAGCTACTTTTACCCCCTGGGCCTTTAGCCCCTTCTTCCCACAAGACAAAGTGTAATGCTCAAAAGGTCATCCTAATGACCGAACTAGGGGAATGGGATAGATGTGTAGGAGATAGGATGAAAAATGATAGAATGGTGGGAGTGGAACGATGGCTCTGCAAATCCCCCTTGGTGGCTAACCAAAACCCATGAATACAAGCTTGCTAAGTCACCCCATCAATCACCCCAACAATGGTCAAGTGGATTAGTGTAAGATCCAAGCAGTCATCAGAAATGAAAGGAACCTAATGCATATATAAGAAGGTTATAACGATCAAACATGACACATACCATGATACCTTGGACTAATTACCTCATGGAGCAAGAGTCCTCTTCGATGCAAGTCCAAGCCAGTGGTGATGGAAACCACTACTGCTAACATGACAAATATGGCGAAGAAGAAGAAGGATGGGCCCTCCAGGTCCATGCTCAGGTCAATCCTGCTCTCGGTACTTCATGTCTAGGACCTGTGGGCCTCGAGACATGATCTCCTAGTTATCCCTAGATATCGGGGATAACATCTGGCTCCAACTTGGAGACATGTGCTAACCATAGAGTGCATGAGAACCTCAACAATATCTGGCATAAGCCTATAGACCTCCTCACACTTGACAAGAAAGCATCAGCGACAAAAGGTGGGGTGGTATTGCCACCCCGCAAAATAATATAAGCATACATATGAGATAAAACAATCAAGATGCATATATAAGGGAAGCAAAAAATAAATGCAGACGGTATAATACACGGAAATGCCTACCTACTCATACTCACCTATGTACTCATGTCCCACCACCTTGGTGGGGTTTGAGGAGGCGTCTGTTGATGGGTAATGGGCGCCTTCTTCCTTCTAAGGTGGACAAGTAATAAGAGTTATCTACTGATTCCATTCCGACCTTGAAGGGTCCGAGCCATGATTGTGTACTTCCCTTTACATTAGTAGGCTCTCCTTTCTAAATATCCCACATCCATACTAACTCTCCCTCTCTGTATTTTTGGATCTTGCGTTTTTCAGTTCCTTGAATAACCCTGGTGTATTATACTAAGGGAGGTGGGTGGGCTTTTGGAGTAAAGGTTTCTTGCTGGGATGGATGTATCTGCACATCATCTTCATTCTTTGGTCTTTTCAGTATTTTCACCGTCCCTACTTCTTTACCTTGAAATTGGTCTAGAAGTTGTTGATATTATTCTTTCTTGGGCCACTCAATATGGTCAAAGTCTTCTTCCGTTGTAAAGGGCATGCCTTCCGAAGAGTATTCTTGAAGATTTTGTATCACATATTTTTGCGCTTCATTCTTAGTAGGGGCAACATCATGTACATGAGTTCCGATTAGTGGCACATTGAGTAATCGTCCAGTTGTCCCATATTTCAAAGGTAAACGCAGAAAAGTGAGATCCATCTCAAGGGACCCGCCTATCATCGCACCAAACTTCCTAGACAAAAGAATTCCCCACACATCTGGGACATAAACAACTATAATGTCTATTCGAACTGTCTTCTCGGGGAATTCCTTCAGTTGTACTTTGATATTTTCAATTACACCATGTGTGGGTATAGCTTTGGATTCAAATCCACATACATTTATGTAAGGTCTAGTTACCTTTAGGCCCATCTACTGCATGACTTTGAGAGACATCATATTTGCACCAACACCTATATCCAACATGTAGTTGTTGAGATATTTATTGTTCATTGTAAGAGTCATGAAGAAAGGAGGATTTTCACCGTAGTGGATTCTGAAATGATTTGCTTGTAACATAATTGGGGGCTCCACAGGCTCATCCGTTCCTGAAAAGAAGTTGTTGAAGAATTCTTTAATAGAAGGGATCTTAATGGCTTCTTTTAGAGGAACATTCACATGCATTTTCGACAAAGCTCCTTCAAGGTCAAAATCAAGGGTAATCTTGTTAGCTTTGGGATTCTTAGGAGGAGGAACTTCAGAGGATTTTGACTGATCATTTGTAGTTTGGCTTGGGTTCCTTCTCCGATACACTTGGTCTTCTTGATTTTTTAGCTTCTCACGTGATTCTTGATCCAAGTTGTTGATTATGGCTAGCCTTGCTGCTCAGGTTGCTTCCTTCAAGGCTTGTTTATGTTCTTCATCAGTGATGTTTATCTGAGAGAAATTTTAGAAGCAGTCAAAGTTGTTGACTTGTTGTTGGCTGGCATTATAAGGACACTCGTTCTCCCAATGTGCTTCACTGCACTCCAGACACCAGGGATTTTCATCGACGACATTTGCAAAGGCCAGAGTATTTGGGACTTCATTTTCATTCTTCGATTTGTAATTTTGATTCCCCTTTTGGAATGGCCCTTTGAATGGAGGTCTAGGCTCCTGGGTTTGGGACTTTTCAAGTCTCATGATCTGGTTCATCATTTCCTCTTGATTCTTCATGATGTTATCTATTGAAGCTTGTAGCTTACTAATACTGGTGCACAGATCCGAAGCAGGATCAACATTGTGTATTGTTTTCTTCTTAACATCCATCTTCCCCCTAGGGTTGGAAAAAGGCTCAATCTTGGATGACAGAAGATTTCCTTCAATCTTTGTTGCAAGCTCTTGGGCTTCTTGAATGGATTGAGGGTCTTTGTCTTTGAGAAGATACCCTAACTGGCCATTGAAAGATCTAGTATAAATGTGAATGAGATAATCATCTTTCGGATGATGGCTTCGGGGAATTCGTTGGAGTAAGGATTCAAATCTGGTATGAAAATCCTGAATGGATTCATTCTCATGTCTGGCAATGCCATATAGTTGGGTGAGCAGCATGTTTGGGTCTTCCTTGATGCTCCACCTTCTGAAGAAGAGTTCTTCAAGTCTATCCATGGTCTTAATGCTTCCATCAGGTAGGCCAAGATACCAACGTCTTGCAGCATCATAAAGGGTAGTAGAGAAAAGCTTCATGACCAAGTCTTCAGCATCATCACTAATGGGGTGAAGTTGAAAAAATACCCAGAAACTACTCATGTGCTCTTCGGCACTAGTAGCATCAATGTCGATGAACTTAGGCAACCACTTCTCATATTTAGGTGGCATTTGCCTAGGGTAACTAGGTATAGCTAACATTTCTAAAGGCTTGAACAAAGTAGATGACCATTGCCTCTGATTGTTGACTGGGTTTGTAGTACCGGTCTGAGAAGTAGACATGTTTAAAGGAAGTCTCTTTCCAAAAAGTGACTTGACAATAGGTGAATTAGCAGGAGGATTCCTTCTGAAAGCTAGAGGAGGGTTATTGAACCTCCTTTTGGTTTGTGGAGTCAGCAGATAATTTCCCTGAAACTACCAAAGAATAGGGGGAAAAGTTGTAGTGGAGTCGCCAGATAAGCTTGTAAGAAAAGATTTCTGAGGCAAGTCTTACCAAACGTTTGTCGTTGAGGAAGATTGACTGAGTGTTCCCCGGCAACGGCGCCAAAATGTTATCGCTCAGTTTGTAGTATAGGTCAAGTAGCTTTGAAAGGAAAGAGTCAAACTGGCGTAACAGGAGCTTCCCCACCCACTGTCACTTCGATGGGGGGCTAGACCCAAGGGAGACGTCCCTAGTAATCTGGGGTTTTGAAGGAAAAAGGTTCTAAAGGATCAAGATGAGTTTTCCCTTCACAGATTACTGCCAAGGGAATAGTCAAGAAGAAGATAAACCACAGTAGAAGCACCTGTTTGCGAGACAAGACAACAATAAAACTAAAATGTGCAACAATGGTTAGTAATTCATAAATCAATGACTATCAGCATTTAATGAGCATAAATAATAGTAATTATTGATGAAGTCAATGATTGCAAAAAATGACTATGGCTTGTAATATTACTTCTCAATAATACTGGGAATGATATAGCATACAATGTATACATTCAATCTTGGAATTAACAAAACGCCTTAAATATCATCATATGCTGACATACAAAGGTTGTTCGTCGCAATACTAGAGGTGACGTCAACCTATTCCTAGGGTTAGTTTGATAGGAAAAGAGGTGGACATTTTGCAAATTAGCCAATGACAATAATCAACACTTCAATGTCTATTTCTAGATGAGCAGGCCACAACATTTTTAATCAGCCAAAGTTTCAAACTAGGCATGATGTCATCATTAGATTAGGGTTAGTGAGACGTTAGGGTTAGTTAGGGTTTTAAATTTGAGAAGTTTGAAAAGGTTGTTTTAACACAAGAATCTCAACGTTGGATTTCTATACTAGTGCCTTAGGGTATAATGGAGTCAAGGAGCAAGTCTAAAGTCTTGGGAGAATCTAAATTCAAGGACAAGAGAGTTAGGCTTGATGGTGCTGCAATGGCAGGACCATGAATTCAAAACCCTAAGGGGAGGAGGCTCATTCCGGTGTTTCTTAAGCAAGGCCTCATGCTCCTCCCTCTTTCCTTAAAAATCCTTGGCAAAAATGGCTAGCTTCAAAACATAACTCTAGGGATGAAAAGTGTTGCAAAGGCAAGGCCTTTCAAACTCTAAGAGTCAAAACCCTAGGTGTAAACTCAATTAGGCCTAGGACGTCTTCTTTCTTCAATTTATGTTTCAAAACTAACTCAGAAAAAGGGGAACTAGTGTAGCAATGGCTATGCTATATTCTCCTTAATCAATGGCTAAAATAAGTCTTCTATCATGGGGACATGAAGCAAGGACCTACTTGTGTGCTTGCTACCTAGGGTTTCAATGATTAAGCAAAATAACAACAATGTAACCATAAATGCAAGAGATTTAACTTACAACCATTCAATTAAGAAGTTTTGCATGATAAATACACTTACAAATCAATGAAGAGCTTATCAAACCCTAGTTGTAAACCTTCCAATGATAGAAAACACGATAAACATGCCAATAATGATCCTCCATAAGAGTAGCACCTCACTTCCAAGAGAAAAATACCAAAGACAAAGACTAAAAATGATTCTCTCACAAGAGAGTGAGTTGTGTTATTTTTAAAATGAGGTCCAGTGTCCTCTATTTATACCAATCTTATGACCTTTAATTACAAAAATAGGTCATTAAAATAGACGATAAGCCTGACTAACAATATTACACTATTTTACACATTAAATGCTAAAAATGTCAAAAAATGAGCTCAAAAGGAGACGCCAAGCCCCTCTGAGGGAGACGTTGGCCCTTTTTGGGCAAGCTCAGCATCCAGAAAGAAGAACGTTGGCCCCTCTAGGGCTCCTTCAAGCTGCCACACATGCCAAATGATCCCAGCACACTGCCACATGCTCCAGAAAACGTCCAGCTGCCTAAGGTGATGTCCTGTCCATCAAAATCCATCGTCCCATCTGCAGTGGGTGATCCCCCCTAGGCCGGGTTCTGCTATGGTGTCCTAGTGGAACGTCCCTCTGTCTTCTTCATGCAAATGATCATCACAACTTTTTCCTACCTCTTCCATCCCAACAACCATCTAATGGGATCTTCAACCCCATGGAGGTCCGAACTAATCATATCCCCATGTGTACCGGTCCACTGGTACCTGTCCGTCGAGTATGGTCCTGCACATCAAAGACTACGCCCTCCATGGTCTCATCAGTCCTAGGGATCATAGCAATGTTAATCATATTTCATCATTAAATTTATCAAATACATGCATGAAATCCCTAGCATATCATCTAAGATCTCAAAGATATTACACAGATCTACTATACAAAGTTGAAGAAGACCAACATAATAACCTATTGGGCTAATACCCACAAGATATGGAAAGTTTCCTCAGAAGATCATTCAAGCCATGTTTTTATGAGGTGATGTGGTCTAGGGATGTCCAGTCATAGTAATACCAAGGGCAAGTGTTGTCTGTGGGTGCCTTTGTAGGAGGTGAGTTGTACCCATCATGGATGCATTTTTTCCAAGCCCTTTATTGCCTTTATTTTTTCTTTTATTTCTTTTCTTTCTTTTTTACTTCAAGGTCTGACCAGAAGACACTGCCTTGGCATGGTGACCAGAGCTGACAGTGTTACCCACTAGTATCTTCACAGAAATGATAAGGCTGGCTCATGATGAGACCCCCTTTCCCTTGACCATGCAACCAAAGGTCACTGCCCTGGCTTGATGACCAGATAGTGGCAATGTCATATTGTTGGATACCTATGAACATAATGGGTCGGCTCGTGATGAGACCTCCCATCCTCTTGGTTAGGTCTTGTTTTATTATTTTTCTTAGGGTCCCTTCAGTTTCTTATCGAGAGGCCCTTTTATTGCCTTCTCGGCGATCCCTTGGGTGAAGCATCTCTAGGTTTCATTTCTTATGGATTTTATCTTTTACCAGCTGCTTTTACCCCCTGGGCCTTTATCCCCTTCTTCCCACAAGACAAAGTGTAACCCTCAAAAGGTCATCCTAATGGTCGTACTAGGGGAATGGGATAGATGTGCGGGAGATAGGATGAAAAATGATAGAATGGTGGGAGCAGAATGATGGCTCTACAAATCCCCCTTGGTGGCTAACCAAAACCCATGAATACAAGCTTGCTAAGTCACCCCATCAATCAACCCAACAATGGTCAAGTGGATTAGTGTAAGATCCAAGAATTCATTAGAAATTAAAGGAACCTAATGCATATATAAGAAGGTTATAACGATCAAACACGACACATACCATGATACCTTGGACCAATTACCTCATGGAGCAAGAGTCCTCTCCGATGCAAGTCCAAGCCGATGGTGATCGAAATTGTTGCTACTGACAGGAAAAATCTAGCAAAGAAGAAGAAGGATGGGCCTTCCAGGGCCATGCTCAGGTCAATCCTGCTCTCGGTACTTCATTTCTAGGAACTGTGGGCCTCGAGACATGATCTCCTAGTTATCCCTAGATATTGGGGATAACAGGCCCCATTCACATGTCACTGTTGCCCGCCTCTAGTATCTTGATGGTGTTGATTAAGAATTCAATGAAGTGGATGGATTTTTCATCACAACTATGATCAAGATACATTGTATATACATTAATGTAGAACCTGAAAGAAAAATGAAGAAATACCGATGAAAGCCTAAAACTTGCGTCAACCGAATTGGGTACCTTGAAAAAACATTAGGGTTTATGGTTTACATGATGAACTGATGATGGAAGAAAGCGAGTATTTCACTCAAATTTGAGTCTAGAAACCCTCCCATATATTTAAGGCATGCCAATAGTCTATCCATCACAAATTTTAGTTCATACATAAACTATTTGAAAAAACTTCAACGTTGGCCCCATTTGTAGGTCCTTGTTGCCGGTGTCTAGTCCTCATGAAATTTTCATTCCTCGTTCATTGTTCCTCATTACTTGTTCCTCATTCATTGACCATGGTCATGTAGTTCCCAGGATCCATTATTTTTGTACAAAATTACATACTAATGGAATAAAATGTCCCACACAAAGACCAAATTAATATCCACTACATAAGTCTTTTGTCTTTTTTCAACGATTATGTAACGAATCTCAATTCTAAGAAGATTCAAATAGGACCTAAGAACCTTAAGTTATTTCCTTAACCATGGGTGACATAACACTATCATTCAATAGTAAAATTGTTACATTTCATTGTTTGGCATCATTTGTACTGAGGGCTTGAGCCACCATATCCACAAAGAAAACATACCAATTAGAATATTTGTCTTATGAACAAGATATGGTACTATCCATTTTGAGGTTTGGCATAGAGATTTTTCTTATAGAGTACACTACATTGCACCATAACATAATCCCTACACTCCTTGAAAACCATGTAACACCATTCAAATTAGACACAATATTCTTGCGACAAATTAGCTATACTATCCACAAACTTTTTCCGTCGATAGTATAGAAAATTCGTCGAAAGTTTATTTACATTCGTCTCTCTTGCGATGATATCAAATGATTCTTGTATTCATTTCATATTTGGTTTATCAACTTGAAATCTCAATTTGATACTTTGAAAGGTAGATGGACCTTTAGTCAAATACAAATATGAAACTTGGAATAATTAACATATCTACTAGAACATATAAAAAATAAGGTTTATGGTTTCCATGATGAATTGATGATGGAAGAAAGTGGGTGTGTCAGTCAAATTTGAGTCTAGAAACCCTCCCATATCATTAAGGCATGCGAATAGTCTATCCAGGTCAAAGTTCAATGCATACAAATACAGTTTGAAAACATTTCAACGTTGGTCCCATTTAGATGTCACTATTGCCTGCCTCTAGTATCTTGATGGTGCTGATTAAGCGCTCAACGAAATAGAGGGATTTTTCATCACAAATATGATGTGTATAAATTGTATATACATTAATGTAGAACCTGAAAGAAAAATGAAGAAAGACCGACGAAAGCCTAAAACTTGCGTCAACCAAATTGGGTACTTTGAAAGAAAATTAGGGTTTATGGTTTACATGATGAATTGATGATGAAAAAAATTGGGTGTGTTACTCAAATTTGAGTCAATAAACCCTCACATATCGTTAAGGCATGACAATAGTCTATACATGACAAATTTTATTGCATACAGAAACAGTTTGAAAAATTTTCAACGTTGGCCCCATTCGCAGGTCCCTGTTGTCGGTGTCTAGTCCTCGTGCAATTTTTGTTCCTCGTTCATCCTTCGTCATTCCTCATTCCTCATTCCTTGACCATGGTTTAGTCCCCAATATCCATTATTTTTTTACAAAATTACATACTAATGGCATAAAATGTCCCACACAAAGACCAAATTAATATCCGTTACATAAGTCTTTTGTCTTTTTTCAACAACTATGTAACGAATCTCAATACTAAGAAGATTCAAATAGAAACTAAGAACCTTAAGTTCTTTACTTAACCATGGGTGACATAACACTATCATTCAATATTAAAATTGTTACATTTCATTGTTTGCCATCATGTGTACTGAGGGCTTAAGCCACCATATCCAGAAAGGAAACATACCAATTAGAATATTTGTCTTATGAACAAGATATGGTACTATCCATTTTGAGGTTTGGAATATAGATTATTATTATATAATACACTACATTGCACCATAATATAATCCCTACACTCCTTGAAAACCATGTAACGCCATTCAAATTAGACACAATATTCTTGCGACGAATTAGCTATACTATCGACGAACTTTTTTCGTCGATAGTATAGCAAATTCGTCGAAAGTTTATTTACATTCGTCTCTCTTGCGACGATATCAAATGATGCTTGGATTCATTTCATATTTGGTTTATCAACTTGAAATCTCAATTTGATACTTTCCAAGGTAGATGGACCTTTAGTCAAATACAAATATGAAACTTGGAATAATTAACATATCTACTAGAACATATAAAAAATAAGGTTTATGGTTTCCATGATGAATTGATGATGGAAGAAAGTGGGTGTGTCAGTCAAATTTGAGTCCAGAAACCCTCCCATATCATTAAGGCATGTGTCTATCAAGGTCAAAGTTCAATGCATACAGATACAGTTTGAAAACATTTCAACGTTGGCCCCATTCAGATGTCACTATTGCCCGCCTCTAGTATCTTGATGGTGTTGATTAAGCACTCAACGAAATAGAGGGATTTTTCATCACAACTATGACATGTATACATTGTATATACATTAATGTAAACATTAAATAAAAATGAATAAAAAATGATGAAAGCCTAAAACTTGCGTCAAACAAATTGGGTACTTTGAAAGAAAATTAGGGTTTATGGTTTACAGGATGAATTGTTGATGGAAAAATTTTAGTGTGTAACTAAAATTTGAGTCTAGAAACCCTCCCATATCATTAATTCATGACAATAGTATATCCATGACAAATTTCAGTGCATACAAAAACTATTTGAAAACATTTCAACGTTGGCCCCATTCCCAGGTCCCTATTGTCGATGTCTACTCCTCATGCAATTTTCATTCCTCATTCCTAGTTCCTTGACCATGGTCATGTAGTCCCCAATATCCAGTATTTTTGTACAAAATTACATACTAATGGCATAAAATATCCCTCACAAAGACCAAATTAATACCTGCTACATAAGTCTTTTATCTGTTTTCAACGACTATGTAACGAATCTCAATTCTAATAAGATTAAAATAGGACCTAAGAACCTTAAGTTATTTCCTTAACCATGGGTGACATAAAACTATCATTCAATAGTAAAATTGTTACATTTCATTGTTTGGAATCATGTGTACTAAGGGATTGAGCCACCATATCCACAAAGGAAGCATACCAATTAGAATATTTGTCTTATGAACAAGATATGGTACTATCCATTTTGAGGTTTGGCATACATATTGTTCTTATATAATACACTACATTGCACCATAGTATATGCCCTACACTACTTGAAAACCATGTAACACCATTCAAATTAGACAAAATATTCTTGCATTGAATTAGCTATACTATGGACAAACTTTTTTCATCGATAGTATAGAAAATTCGTCCCAAGATTATTTACATTCATCTCTCTTGAAAAAATATCAAATGATGCTTGGATTCATTTCATATTTGGTTTATAAACTTGAAATCTCAATTTGATACTTTGCAAGCTAGTTGGACCTTCAATCAAATACAAATATGAAACTTCAAATCATTAACATATCTACTAGAACATATGAAACATATGGTTTATGGTTTCCATGATGAATTGATGATCAAATAAAGTGGGTGTGTTAGTCAAATTTGAGTCCAGAAACCCTCCCATATCGTTAAGGCATTCAAATAGTATATCCAGGTAAAATTTCAATGCATACAAATACAGTTTGAAAACATTTCAACGTTGGCCCCATTCACATGTCACTGATTCCCACCTCCAGTATCTTGATGGTGTTTATTAAGAAATCAATGAAATAGATGGTTTTTTCATCACAAATATGATTTATATACATTGTATATACATTAATGTAGAACCTGAAACAAAAATCAAGAAAGACCGACGAAATCCTAAAACTTGCGTCAACCAAATTGGGTACTTTGAAAGAAAATTAGGGTTTATGGTTTACATGATGAATTGATGATGGAATAAAGTGGGTGTGTCACTAAAATTTGATTCTAGAAACCCTCCCATATCATTAAGGAATTCCAATAGTATAGCCATGAAAAATTTTAGTGCATACAAAAACTGTTTGAAAAAATTTCAACATTGGCCCCATTCACAGGTCCCTGTTGTCGGTGTCTAGTCCTCGTGCAATTTTCATTCCTCATTAATCATTCCTCGTTCCTCATTATTTTTGTACAAAACATACTAATTGCATAAAATTTCCCACACAAATACCAAATTAATATCTGCTATGTAAGTCTTTTTTTTGTTTTCAACAACTATGTAATGAATCTCAATTCTAAGAAGATTAAAATAGGTAACAATATTGATGAAATCTTATACGATCATGATGGTATACAAATGAAATAGCTTCTCTTGGTTTCAAGGATAATTTATCCTCTACTAAGTAAGGCCAACCACATGAAGGGGGAATCTCACATGGACCCTCCCCTCCCCCTCACATCACTCTTAATTGATCCCCAAAACCCAATCTATAAAATATAAAATAATTGAAAGAAACGTCCTATTAAGATTAATGCATAGAAACTAAAAAAACAAAAATTAATGAAGGTACATGAATTGTGTGTTTCTAAATGATATTTTTAGTCTACCACGTACTTTACTATATTGACAACTATTTTCAGGTTTCAAATAATAATTAAACAACATGTAACCTAGGATATAAAAATGTCACGTAAAACTTAAAAACATGTAATTAACCCATGACATTGAAAGTAAATTATTTTAAGAGAATAATTCATACAAATTAAAATATTATATTGTCACATACCTAATCCAACCTCAACATATGTGTAATCATCCTTATTCTTTATCTTGATCTTCTTCATCGAACTCGACATCTGTATCATCATCTGGTTCTGAAATTATGTTGAAAGGATTGATGATATCATCATCGCCATCAATTTCATTTTCGAGCATATTTTCATCGACATCATCATCAGGAATTGAAATATTGTCTCCTACGCCTAGATCATGATCTTCTTCGTCTTCTTCATCTGTCGACCCTCCATGATCTTTTGGCTATGTCTGATCTTTCGGCTATGTCTGATATTCTGTCGAATCATCTTCTTGATCTTCAATATCATATTCTTCCTGTAAATGAGTATACTTAATTGGCCTTCCTCTTGGATCATATCTAAAAGCAAATGCCCAATCCCTTTCACCTGGAACATTTGAGTAAAATACCTATTCACATTGTCTTGGAAAAACATAGCGATGATTTCCTCTTTCAAACATCATTGTTTTAATCATTGGAAATCCATTGGCATGTTGAATAACAAATCTTTCATCATCACGTTGATGCATTCGTAACCTATACCATTTGACATCCAACAGAACTAATTTGAAGGAATTAAGTCACACTCGAGTATATCGTTTAAATACCCATAGTATCTATTTTCAAATTCTCGAGGATGCATGTCACTCCTAGAGGAAACATTAGTAACCTAGAATACTACAGTCATCCCACTATTAGAATTTTTCCTGGTTTCATCCAATTGCTTCATGTGAAATTTATGACCATTGCACCACATAGCCTTGTGGTGTTTCAACTGCAATATGTCAGATACGTAAAAGATGCATTGTCAATTAATAAATTAACATATATTTATATAACTTCGAAAGTATCTGAAAAATACAGTACACATGCAGTCACATTAGTATAATATAAAATAACTGAATAAAATCGGTGAAATTGCTTACCTATCCATCTTTCAAACCATATGCTAGATAAATTTCCCTCTACGTAACATTGGCATATTTGTTACAGAGAGCTTCTCTAACCAATTTAGACAGTTGTTTCCATGATAACCTACCTCCATTATGTTGTCTACATCTTTCAATCCATACATTCATCCAATCAAGATTGTTTGTAATGTATAAATGCAGTGCATCCCACTCTAGAGCAACTGAATAAAAAAAACATAATTCACCAATATTAAATATTAGTTATTATGTACAATATGCAGGTAATTATAAATATTTATAATTTATGAAATAAATTATATTAATATATTAATGAGTATGATCATATACACACAAAAAAACTTTATATGTATTATTAATATAAATTTTCACGCCCACAGGGGTGTAGACCGATTGGCAAGTGCCGTGTAAATGGAAGGAAATATGTAAAAAGAGGTCTCAAGGTTGATTCTCACCTCAATTTACCTAGAGGGCGTGCTTGTAGGTTGTGCATTCCTCCCTAGGTGTTATAAGGTATCCGACAGGATTCGACCCCATGTCATGCGAGTACGATATTTTCGTTGTTACCGATTCCCCTAGTTACAAAAAATATATATAATTTTTCACAATTATTAATATATTACCTCTCGTTTTTTTCATTCTACCTTTCCCCAACAGATGCTCCTGATCTTCAAATTTTTTGATGGACTTCACATCCCAAATGCGATCCACTCCATGTATAGTTGGAGCTGCTAATTTAGGAAGATACTGACTAATATACACCATGGATTGATATACCATATATCCCTCCACCATAGAACCCTCAGGACGTGCTCTTTGTCTAACCAATGCCTTCAATGATTTTAAGTGCCTCTCCACCATCCACATTGAGCTTATGTGAATAGGTCCACAAATTTCAATCTCCTCAACTTGGTGTATGGGGTAGTGTTCTTGTGCATTGAAAAATGTAGGAGGTATATAATTTTTCATTTCACACATTAGAAGAGGAATTTATATCTTACAATACTTTATATCATCTTCATGGATTTCTTTCAATGACAACCATCTACATGGGATCGTGAAACAAGAAAATAACATGTTTCAACTTAATATAATATATTACATTACATTACAAGTAAAACATGTGTCATTAAGTACAACAATAATTTGAAAGAACATTTTGCATATAAATCACAAGTACGTCTTACCTCGTGTATTTTAAAAGATCATATATAACGTGTTTGACGTTGTTGCCAAAGTTATTTGGGAGAGATAGTAGTAGAACATACTATAACAACAAAATGAATTGTTATTTGTTTCAACCAAAGTAGACAAGAAAAAACAAAAAAATAAATAAAAGATCTATAAGGCCAATATATATAAATATGTATACCAAAATTATTACCTTAATGAAGGTATGCCAATCATGTATTTTTACCCCACCAAATTCAACTTTCTTCATTAAGATATTTTTTATGTTTGAAGGAAAACCCATGGGAAATTTAATTCTTTGAATGACCTCTTTTACATCATTGTTTTGTTGCTCTGTTAATAACCATGGAAGGTTATTTTGGTCTAGTACTCCATCTAATCTATTTGAATATCGTATTGCACTTCGCATTGCATGATTGGCTTCCCGAATGTTAGTACAAATTTGGACAATTTTTTCTTTGTCCCTCTTACCATCTATCATTCTCCATAACGTTTTAGTCACATTCTTCCCAATATGTATTGTATCAAACAAATGAGCTATTTTAATCTCCTCATAGTAGGGAAACCTCATGAATTGAGTGTGATAAGATTTAATTCCTCATGGAAGCGCATTATTAATACCTTCATGATGATTGTGGCCTTCATGAAGCATAAAAGCAATCACAAAAATAATTATCAAATACAGTAAAATAAATTCAATGATTAAAATAAACATTCAAAACATTACATGATCTATGATACATTATGAAATTGAGTACCTTGACGATTTCTATTATATTTCAACCACCATAGGTGAGGTGTCATTCTTCGTGGTTTTAAACTAGTCTCTTCTTTCCCATTGAAAATATGTTTTTCAGTAGTACGATACCTATGGTTCTTCGGAAGAAGGTGACTATACTCATCAAACACCATCTTTCCTTGAATTTTTGAATGATGATACTTCATCTTAGGGCCACAAACTGGACACACAAATTTACCCTTTGTTTGAAGACCTGCAACAAATTGATTAATGTCATTTATACAATGAGATTATTTAAAAATTAAACATGCACCATGATAACATTAAAATATTATATAGTATTAAAAAGCAATATTAGAATGCTACATACCACAAAAATGTGTTAGTCCAGGGGCATCATGAATTGTCCATAAAAGTATTCCATGTAATTTAAATTTCTTCTCCCTGGTTGGTTTACATATGTCATACATTGTGATTCCATCCCATAACTTTAGTAGCTCGTCGATAAGAGGCTCGATATATACATTCATATATTTAACCTGGTACTTACCTAATTGTTTGAAATTACACATAATTACTATAGGAATGATATCATGTAATATATATAATTAAATAAATAAACAAAATAAATTATGCAAAAATTGAAACAAATGAAAATGTTAAATTCAAAAAATTAATGTAAACAAATACCTGAAACAATCATTGTCAACATTATGTGCTCCCTCTTTATTGACATCCAAGGAGGAATTTTATTGTTGATAAAAAGAATAGGTCATACTGAGTAAATAGACCTAAGCTCTCTGAATGGATTAACACTGTTAGCTACCAATGAAAGCTTAACATTACGAGGTTCATCTTTGAAATGTGCCCATTTTTCCTCAATTTCCCTAAATGCAGAACCATCGGCAGGCATTCAAAGAACACCATCTCCACTTTTGTTACATGCATGGTAATCCATAAATTGTGCTATGATTTCACACCTAAACAATCACGACAAACGTGGAATTATGGGAATATGACGAAGAACCTTTTGAGGCACCCTTTTTGTTACTTGATCGGTTCTATATCTACTGATAAAACATTGCAGACATTTTTTTTTTTGAAGCATGTTGTCCATAATATATAATATGTTCATTAGGGCATGCAACTATAGTTTGATAATCCATTCCAATGTATTTCATAATGGCATGCAAACCTCGATATGCATGAGGTAAAATATTTGACGATGGTAACAAAAATTCACCTAACAATCTACAACATAACAAATAATTAGTTAATGTAAGAATATTAATTGTAAAAATTGCATTCTTAGTTTACACATTAATTAACACTAAAAACAAATAGAAAAAAATCAACATTTATGTATAATATGAGATGAAACATATTACATACCTTAGTATCTTTGTCATACAAGTGTTAGAAAAATTATTCATAACCTTTAAGTTCACTAGCAGTAATGTAGTGGAGAGAATATTTTCTCTTGATCCTTCATAAAGTCATTTATTTGTCTTTTTTAATAGAGGTTCATCATAAATACCAACATTTTCCCCATCCTCATCCGTCTGCGAAAACAAATCTTGGATCAATTGATTTGTCCCATCATCTTCTTCCATGCGATCCTCATTTTATTGGTCATGATGATCATGTTCCTCAGCTTGTACAACACCATTTCTACTAATACTTGGTGCAATATTCTACGGAAAGTTAGAGGGCAACTCTAACTTTATAATTACAAACAATATTCATGAAAAATTAGTGTATACTATAACAAACATTCAAACAATATATATATATATATATATATATATATATATATATATATATAATTGACAAAATAAAGAAATATAATGAATATATAGCTAATTACCATGTGACGATATTCATTCAATCTGCCATCAATGTGCCCATATTTTCTACAATGTTTTGTAGCTATTGCTATTAAAATTCTTATGGGACGTACGAGGCAACATTTTTTACAAGGGCAATAACATCCACCATCACCCTTTTCACTTGCTTTACTCTTTTCCCCACCTCTAACAACATTCTACAACATTCTTCCACACAAAAATCGCCTTTCGGAATCATCATTGTTATAGCAAGATAGTTGCAACATATTTAAATTGTCAAATATTTATAGTCCAATTTTTGGTCACAATCGTCGCAATTACGAAGACCGTGACCTAAAAATAAATTTTTTTTACCTATTTATTTTAGGTCATTTTTAACTATCAATTTTCAACGTTAGGTCAGTTGTCGCTCTTGCGATGAATAAACTATGTGCTTCACTCTTGCGATGAACATTGACCATATTAATTTAGTCAAAGTACCTGTGTCGAGATAGCAACGAATATGGGGTGGATTTAGAAAAATTGAACTTTTCTCTTGCATGTTGCGACAAAAGAGTACTTTCGTCGCAAGTGGTCGTTGCAAATTTTTAAATATGTTGTAGTGCATAAACAACCACTAGAATTATGCATAAGATCATCAACGATGGTTTTTTCCTCCAAATGTTTCAATGTTGATTTATGTGGGGTCCTCAATCTATAAATTGTATGAATTATCTGAAGGTAACAACTCAATTTATGGGGTTGTTGAGGGGTCCAGGATCCCTTTAACTAAGCAGTAGGAACCAAACCTTCCTTAGAGGCCCAATTAGATTTGGTAGCATTTGATGGGTGGAATGGTTCTCCAAATATTTCAACCTAGCTAATTTATCGATGGGATTTACTTAGTGATTGACAAGATATCTTTTTGTGAAAGTTCCTCCTTCAGATTAAAGATTCTCTTTTTTATTTTCTTTTATTATATGAGTCTGATAAAGTGACGTGTGATGGTATAAACCAACTGATAGAAGGGGTTCTTAACTATTGAAGAAGGATGAGCCTGGGATAACCCTTGTTCTCTAGCATGCAGACAACGATATTCACACCTATCACAAGTCTAGTAATAATACATTAGCTTGCTAGTATTTCAACAATGACTGAGACACAATTATTGAAATAAAATACACATGCAATAAGATGAGTGAAAGAAAAACAGTTTCCTTATCTCTACCATCAATCACACATTAACACAACGATTTTCTTTTCATCATTATGAACAAAGGAAATGCTAAAATATTGAAAAAAATAGCCTATCAATAGATTCAGAAACTCTTACTCATTACATCATAAACTATTGAAATAAAAGTTGGAAGTATTTCCTCCTCAATCCAATCACATAATGCCTTTGATAAGGAAAAACAAAATTTTGTCTCTGGCTCTAAAAAAAACTTCTCAATTAAGGTTGCTAAGAAATAGTTCTTTACAATTCTCAAAAAGAGGGTCTTTTCCCAAAACCATCGACCCTTTCTAAAAGGTCAATCCCCCTCTTTATAAAGAGTCACTAACTAAAAATAGTTTCTACATTTTTTTGTTAAGTAAACAAAATATTGCTACGTGGTGCTTGCTATATTTGTTCTCTGAAAATCATCTCATGGTTCTACTAGAGTAGATGACTCTTATTGTATTCTAACCACTTGACGAAGAGATCCTCGCATGTGTTAGCATATGGGAATCTATGTTGGTCCATCGAGGCTGAAAGGGTTTCCTTCACTTCTATTTTCCATTCTCTATATTTGGAAACTTTGGCACTTAAACTCTACACAACTGCACGAGACTTGATCAGATGTTCCATAAAATTTTGTATTTGACCCGATGTCATGATTTCCACCTATATGATCTCCACTTCCCATGTTGAGTCTTGTTCTGCATGTTGTTTGACTATTTCATGCATGTCAACAAATTATTCTGGTGAGTCGAACTCTAAGAGGCCAATGTCTTTCATATCTTGATTGATATTTTTCCAGATTATTTCACACTCGGCCCACCTTTTCTGTATTTATCGTTGAAGTTCCTGGGCCATACTTACCCAGTATTCAGTTTCTTTCGTTATCCGAGAGATGTTTCTATCCATAAACACTCGAATTCCATGCTCCTTAATGTATCGACCCTTTTTTACTGTGCTGATGTAGTCAATTTGTTCTACATATTGGTATTCATTTTCATACCATCTCTCCACCTCCTTATAGGTTTCTAGTGACATAAGGGTATCTTCTTGATAATCATCCACACATGCAGTGAATAGATTTCTTTCGCTAATGAACTTTGCATATGCATCTTGGAACTCACTCTTTAGAAAAATGGTGGCCTGCGTTGAGTCTTAGTAATATTTTTCCAAGTGGTGCAGATGGTATAGCTCCTTTAGTGCGGTGTCTAGTTCCTTTTCAACTCTCTTTTCTCGATCCAACATGGCATCAATGATATCCATCCCTGCACTGATGATCTCAGATGACTTCATGTGTTCTATGTTGAGAATATTCTCCTCTGTGGTGATGAGAATCGAGCTATCCAGCCTAAGTATTATTTTCTTGGTGGTCCTCCTCATGATAGCTTTCCTCTTCCTGTTGTAAGTGATTTCTTGTATATCAAAAACCTCATCAATGAGCTCAGGTATTTTTTGTTCTCCCTAGGTCAGAATATTTCCCAAGATTCATGTTATATGTATTTTCTCTAGGACCGGTTCTTGTATGTCTTCTATATGTTACAATTTATCGACCTTCATCTGGTGTCCATTGGCTGGTGAGGTATCTTCCAAAATTGAAGAGTCGGTGAAAGGCTCAATACTTACTTAGTGATCGGTTGTTGAGGTGTCGATCTCTGGCTATTGCAATTCCTCTTTTTTTCCATATAAACCCAACCCACCCTAGATTTGTCTTTAGGGATCCCCGATAGGTCGAGAAGTTCAGTTTCTAAGATACTTTCGGCCTCATGGTCTGCCTACAGAGGGTTTGTAATGGATGGCTTAGAACTTGGAGCAGATGTCCCCCCTGGTTCTTTCTCCTATGTAATTGGAATTAGAGTTATAAGTGAGACCTAAAAAATCTCTTCATCATCATAGATGGTTATTACATAAAAGAAGGTATTAGGCACCCCCGTTACACCTAGTGTTCTTGGAATATCATACTAGGTTGGAATGGTCATTGAGAATCTAGCCTGTGGTGATGGAACTCTGGGATTTTCCAGACTGGTGGTTTCCTCCATTTGTGTTGAATCTGATCCATTTATCTCCTCTCTAATCATGATTGGGTCAGTCGGGGTGATCCTCATCATTTCTACTAGTTTAGGATCATTCTCTAGCTACTCGATGACTCTTTCAGATCCTTCTAGTAACATCATCACCCTCCTTTTTGCCTTTGTGGCTTATGCTGCTATGTTTTCTTCTCTAACCCTGAGAGATTCTTGAACCGTTTGTTCTATCATTTCGAATTTCTCATCCATACTCATAGCTTTGAACCTAGTCATTTTCGAGATATCTTTTCTCTATAGTACCTCCTCCCAGTCCTCAACAGATCCTGTAAAAATCTCATCGTCAAACCTATCGTGTGTGTATGGGCATCAGGAAGATACTTGTGATGCATGTTGGAGAGCTAGGAATTTAGGATCATGCTTGTGAAACCAACTTATAGGGAACCTATATTCTAGCTTACTCAAACCCTATTGTTTATATTGAGCAGTTTCCTTCACTATGAAAAAACCTACATGGAAACAGTAGGGTATGAATGCTCGTTTCTTGTCCTTAACCAAAGTGGTGTTATATCCCTGTACGATGGTCTAGTAACATATTTATCCTACGAAGAGTCGGTCTGGGAAGTGAGTGGGGAGAAAATTTGGTGCATCAGTGGTCCTGAACACCATGATATAGGTTGTGGTTTCATCTAGGTATCGGTGGCCTACTTTCGAAATCATTTTCCTGGCCACTATAGAAAGTCTTGGACATTATTTTTTTTAAATAATGAAATACACCCGAGCTATGAATTCATCACAAATGAGAGCATATAATGTCTTGTACCTGTTTTCCCACAGGATGTTGAAGTAGACATGTACAGGTAGATCTACGATGTACTAGCTCAAATTCATACTGGGAAAGAAATTCCTTACGCATATCACGTATAGAAAATAAGAAGCCATGTGAACAATGGAAGCCTCTCCCTCCTTCGGTGTCTGAGCCTACAATATACTAGTGCTCAATTGCTTGAAGATGATTTCTCCCTTGTTGAAGCTACTCCCCAAAATAGCGAGAGTATATGCTAGGGGCATTCATGCCTCTGAGAACTTAGCGTAGTCTTTTTCCTCGTATAATCGGAAAATTAGAGCCATGAACTAGATATATGGCTCCTTTAGATTCATTGTATCATACCATTCGTTGCTCCTATTTGCGAATTTCTTGTGCTCCTTCCACTAGGAGACCATCAATCGGTTGGTGTCATGGAATTCATAGAACTTTACCATGAAATGTATGTTCAAATTCTCCTTTAGGTCCCTGATCTTGTAATATTTCTGGACTTCTTTCGAGAGAAAAAATATGTCACATCCGTCATTCTCATGATTTATTAGGAACCTATGCACATCAACATGATCAATTATCCAAACTAGAGTCTCAATGCAGGGAACGATTGTGGTTTGGAAGGATAACATATGCAAGCAGGACCATCGGATATTCGAAAAAACCTGGTCGTCGAGTGCCCTTACATCTAGGTCATTGTGGGGGGTAAACTCTAGGTAATATTCTCAGTTTTTTTTTTGAACAGATATCCCCATTATGGGAGCATCATATTTGATCCAGTGGTGGATTTTGTATCGAAAAAAGAAGGGGGTTGAGTAAATGCCTTCTTAGTCGATGTTTTGATGACTAGTTCCTCTCTGGAATAAAATTCCAACTTCCTTGCAGTGTTGGGAGAAGATCCTTAACCAATATCTGCTTCCTTCATTTTTGGTGCCCTTGAAGAGTGTCCGGTCATTGTCTTCCTTGGAGACATTTTTTCCTCTTCTTTGCACTAGCTTAACCTAGTTTTTTTTTTAATTTCTTATTATCAAACACAACTCTTGACACACTCTCTTTTCTTCTTCGGTTGCTCTGAAAATGAGAAACATGGGTGCTGAATGTAGCCATTCAAATTTTTCTTAGTAATTTGAAACAGAGAGAATACTTACCCAGTTGCATCAGTTCTTCAATTTGGTGTGTTAGTGCAGTTATACAAAATATGTCGCTAGATCCTCACTATGTTCAGGATTAAATAAAATCGTAGGTTGGCAGTGCAGGTGCAGGCTATAATGTGTTTCATCGATGATTTCAAATTCCCATTGCTCAATCGACACATGAGGTAGAAACGTATGTGGAGTGAAACATTAACTATCATATTAAATGGCATAATCTGATCTTATTTTGTGTTGAAAATTCGTTCTGCTAATTTAATGGGTGGATCAGGAGTCGACGCTTTTCTTTAGAAAATGTTCGTTGATATCTCTTGGAAAAAACTTCGACGTCGATCCATATTTCCATACAACCCTGATGTGGAAATGTTGACTTGGAAGTGTGACTAGGACATAGGGAAACCTAAGGTGAATCGGGATGAAACTAGGTCGTACGAAATGACACGTGGCAAAGACACATAGCATTTGAGATTGGAATCTTCGTTTAATCGTGTTATTCATAATCGGTAATTTTCATTAAATAAGAATTTAACACTAGGTTATACCCTGTTGATGCAGAAAAAGTATCAAGGACCGGAGATCAACTATAAGTATAAACAAGCATTCCCATATTACCCCCCTCTAAACTTGTCGATGTTGAAAATGCATCAAGGATCGGTGATCGACGATGTCTCAATGTGAAAAATTTCGATGATTTAACTCTTTGAGATTTCATTGACCCTAAACAAACACATCAATAATAGGCTATTGAAGGTTCATCATGGCCCATGTCAATGTTAATCCCTCTCATGTTTTATTGATGCCGATGGGAAATTATCCACTTCCTAAATATTCTTTGCGAACAACTAGCTCAAATCTACTCCATTTTTTACTCATGTCGATGATACATCAACAATCGACGATTATTGTCACTATGTGGTCATTTTACTTTCTCGGATTTTGTTGTTGTTGAACATAAGCATGTGGGTCACAATTTTAGCTAAAAATCCTTCACTAAAAGGCCAAGTTATTTTTAGACACAAAGGTTTCACTTTGATAGGTTCAAATAAATCCAACTTGATCGATGATGAGACATGAAAACAAAATCAACAATCCCTCCACAATGGACTCAATTCAGAAAGTAGAACAAAAGAAAACAAGTGGTACCCAAAAGAGAAAAAAGTTTTCATAAAAGATTTTAGGGTTTGTTGAGCTCTCAAAAAATGGTGATTCTCTAGGAGAAAGAAGAATCTATGTTCGTTCCTTCGGGCTTAGATCATGCAAAAGTTGGTTAAGAAACTAACTGGCTTTGCCTTTATCAGATTATTTCCTATCCATGCATTTACAATTTATCAGGTTCGTGAATCTGGGTCCACCTATGGATTTTATCCCTTATCCCACCTTTTATCCTCTTGACCATGACCCACGCCCCTTTTTAAAATGATTCGGGTAAGGAATTCACTGGCTCGAAGTCGTTTTAGTTATCATCATTCACTCGCTATGGTGTTTCTCCACTACCAACAATTTTCCATAGCCCCGATGGATTCACCCCAACATCAAATAACTTTCTCCACTACCATCCAGTGTCCATAGCCCCAAAGGAGTTATATCCATACCCTCTTTGACTTTGCACTCATTTAATATAATTGATTTATTTATGGAAGAAATTCCCTGAGGGAGTTGGAGAGGAGGATGTTTGTTATCTGCAAGATGAAATAGTTGATGTGAAATTCTTCCTATCTCTGTCTAGAGTTACATGTGGTCCTTTCCAACTTTCCATCTTTCCCATTGGGCATTACTAGACCACTAGGAGGACACTTCATCACTTACCAAAGCCATTTGTTTTGCAAAGACAAGATATAGATCTCCTTGAAGAAATTTGTAATTTCTCAACTTTTCTTATGTTGCACATAATCGTAAGTTAGGAGAAAAGTTTGCTACACCATATTTATTAAGGTCGACCAATGTTTTATGGAAAAAAACTTTATTACAAGAAAATACAAAGAAAAATAAACTACATAAATAAAAGGACTCTGTGATCAGAATACCCTAAACCTACACATTTATCCTAATTAGAATGTAACATGAAAAAGACAAAAAAATAAAAATAATAGAAATATTGTTTTAGGTCTTGGCCATTCACTGCGAGGGTGTCGAGTCCCCCCCTCAAATTTTTCAACCGATATGTGCCTGCCCCAATTTTCTCAGGTACCTAGAAAGGTCTGAGCCCGATTTGTAATCCCCAAGGCGCAATTTGGTATATAAGGCAGAACTTAGGCTTAATGAACTTTTATGGTTTTTGTGCACTACTTCCCTTGATTTTGTCATAATGGGGTTAGGAAACACCACTCAACATCAAAAATCATGAATTTTCCTTTTCTTTTCCTTTCCTTGAAAATAATTTGCAGAAATGAAATATTATTTGCAAGCCAAAATACATCCAAACTGAAAATTTTCTAGTCACCAGATGATCCTATGAATTATAGGGTTATAAAAGTGTCTCCACCTGGGGATGGAATCTCTTTTGTGAGGTGTCAAGAACCAATGAACTCTGAATATGCATATCGGTGCTTTATTCATTAGGTTGATCCCAAAAACTTCTTCTGCAACTGATTCTTGTTTTAATCTTTCCACTGAAGCCTAATCAAAATGAACACTATTGAAAAAGAGATTCTTAGAATGTTGAGCTTATTAACATTCTCCTACCTACCCTATAGTGCTGAAAATCATGCTAAATCAAATAATACAAAAATTCCAATGAAGCCAATCAAGTAGTTGTTGAGACTAGAGGATTGTTTGATTGCTCGTTAGCACAGTAAAAAGGGCATCTTGATCTTTTTCCCATAGACTAAAAATTGCAAAGTGTAAAGGCCATTGTTGAAAACATGATTGATCTTTACAACAAAGATATCGATAATATTGAAGAACAAAAGTAATGCCAGAGATAGATTGGGGCTCTGTAGTGAGAAATGTTTCCATATAGGTGACTATAGGATCAATATAGAACTAACATGTTTCTTGATTTTTAAATTTAGCCAAGTAAGCAACATGATCTAGCATTGTATCTATTCTATTTTCATCCTCATGCAATGGTTGATATGGCTGCAAATTTTCTGATAGGTTTAGCAGTAAGATTGTTGTTGAACTATATTTTGAAGTTGATTGCTTGACCATGTCAAGATCATAACAACTTTTCAGCTCATTACTGGTGAATGAAGAATGATTTTGACCACATAGGTCATCCAACCAATCAGCTATTGCATCCTGAAAATACTGACAAGACTGTTGCATCGATTCAAATGAAATTTCCTGACTTTTTATGTGTTTATCCTTCAACACTTCTTCAAGAGTCTCCTTCAAAATTTGAAATGAATTATAATCTAATGGTACAGAATTACATTCCACTATTTCAAATCTTGTTTCGAGTTCTGGACTTACATCTAGACTTTGAAAATCAAGGGAAATTACTGACTGTGATTTTAGGTCTAAAAGAAATCCCATGTCATCAATGACATCCTCTATTGACTCATCATAAAATTTCATGTCTTTGCTATGTACAACTTGCCTAGAGTTTATTTTTAGAAATTTAAAAGATGAGAAACATAAGGGCAAAGTTTTTTCTCTTACTCTAAAATTTTCTGCATTTTCCTCATCGTTGTCATGACTGTTGTGCAAAGGTTGATTCTCACATATGAGTTGTAACTGACCTTCTTCCTACCAACTACATGTTGTTGATTTCTTTGAACAGTCCACCTCTATTTTAGCCTCATGATCATCATGATATTCATCACCCTTGGGTAGACTATCAAAGTAAGGAATGTCATCAAACATGCACATCATATCAGTTGGTTTCTCCTCTGCAAGTTGAGATAGAGTTTCATATTTTACCATGTCGTGAATTGAATACATGAAAGAATCATTATCCAAACCAAGGTACCAAGGGTGAGCTGCAAAATGTTTGGGAATAGTGACCTTTTCTTTTTCTGAAATCAATGGAACATGATGTCTTTCAACATCAATTTTTTCTCTTATGCTAATTCTCCACATCATCTCTTCCATGGTGTTGGCCAAGACATATAGCTTCACTTCTCAAGATGGTATCCGTCTATTTTCTATTATATCTTTCTCTTCTTCCTTTAACTTTGCTTTTATGTTCAACAAGTTAGCTTCCACATCAACTGCAATGCTCTTCATTTCTTTGAGAGTTGCAGTGTTCCTTTCTCTTAATTGGAATGTCATCTCAAGATCAAAGGCATCTGGGAAATCAAAGTGGGATGATCCTCGGGGTGGCCTTATATCAACAGGCATTTCATGATATACCTTATTGAACCTTGTTGAAAATTGTTGTACTGTTTCCCCTAGTTGTCTTTTCAAATGGTCTAGTCTTCTAGGATGAGAAAAACATTTCTCATGATCACCCATCGATCTAGGAAAGCTTGCACAAACTAATGGAAATTGTTAATGCTTGCAATTGGGAGATTTTTAAACCAGTTATTAAATTTACCTTGCAAAGATAGGGAAAACATTTTGATGCAGACATCATCATATTCTACCTCAAACAGATCAAGAAAATCCTCAAGACATTGGATATGATTTTCAGCAGTGATCTTCACATTTTCTCCATCGAACCTGGGCATATTTTTGATGTAATTGATAGGGAGGTCATGGAGAAAAGGAGGAAAATATAGAGGCTTGTATTGGTCTGGGATTTTCACAGGTATAGGAGGTATAGCAAGGGGATTATAACAATCCATAGCTTTAGCAAGAGTAAGAGATAAAGAAGGAGGCTTATGTCTCACTAGGAATTCTATAGGTGCATCTAGGATGTGCACAGGTGTATGAGTGGGTACCAAAGATATGGGAATGGGCTTAATCCTTTGAGGTTCCTCAGGTTGAAAATGGTCATCATTAATTTCAAAAATATACTCTCGACCAGAATTATGATAACAGAGAAAGTAATTGCAGATGAAACCAATAATATCATGAATATAATTTGAGCTTGAGTCCCTGGTCTTCCTAGGCTACTTGGTCATGCTTCAGGTTCTTCCTCTAGTAGAGTCTTTGAGTTGGAACTGTTTGGAGCTGATTGGAATCACCAGGTGAATGATCTCAGCCTTCTTGTGTCTAGTCACTGTCCACCATCAATGATCTGATCTAGAACTTTGAAGTGTACTATTGGGGAAATATAGCCAATATGGTCGCCATTATGTCATCAGTCTGTAATTTTGCCCAAGGTTGTGGGGGCAGTCACAGAGGTAACATCACAACCACTTCAAGTCTTGGATCTAGCCCTCCAACACTCAGAGAGGGATCTCTCTGTTTGATATAGATTTGTTTGAATAGATATTAGGATAGATAATGAGTTCAGAGTTTGGATTTTTAGATTTGAGGTGTTTGGGAGATTGAAAACTCAAATTTTCATTGGGCCATGGGGTCTACCTTTATGAAAATGGATCTATCTCAGATGTAAAGATTGTCACCACAGGGAAGGATAAAAAAACTGTTGGATCAAATTTAATTAAATGAAAGTGGAGGAGAGGAAAAGAAGGGAAAATCCACCAAGTAGAGGAGCAGATAAGAATTCATATGCTCAACTTCAGACGAAACATGCATACCATTAAAAGACCAGAAACAGAGTGAAAAAAATAAGTTTTGTTCGTAATATTTCTCTCAATGATTAGATCAAGGAAAAAATCAAATGGATTAACAAATAAAGAAAATAGTTTCTCATATAAAAACATCAATAAGGAGTCTAACACAAGAATCCTGCGGCTACAATTTTTATTTCTGGAAAGTCATCAAGACAATTACAATGTATCCCCTGTGGGGCATCAATCCCAAACTCAATCATAAACCCTTTTACATTAAATTCACATCAATAAATAGGAGATATCCCCCCAACAAGTTTCCGAAATCAGGTTCAACCGTCTCGGCCAAAAATAGCAACAAATCCCCAAAAATCCTAAACTGTCTGCCATGAAAGACAGGATGAATTTCTACAAAAAAGGGGTCCTCACAGACAATTGTTTCTCTTCAATGATGAAACCTAGGAAAAAACTAAAGGGGGTTATTATATATGAGTATGTCTCGGAAAAAAACCTCTTTTTTTTCTGCCAAATTTGCCTCCAGCTTGTCGTAACAACTCTCGCAAAATCGGGACTATAACAGAAAAACCAAAAATCCGAAAAATGAGGCTGAAAGAAAGATTCGATTCTCCCAACTGGTGGCACCTTTGCAAAGTTTGGAAGAGGTTTTCATTCTTCTTTTTACACGTTTTTTATATGTTTTTGTTTTGTGTTTTATTTATTAATTTTTTTATTTAATATATTTTATAATTTAATTGTTTTTATTATTTTATTATGTTTTAATTTTTTCATTTATTTTTTAATTAATGTTTTGATTAATAAAACACTAACCTATGTACTAACTAACTAACTTAATTATTAATTAATTAATTGATTGATTGATTTGATTGATTATTAGCTAGTCTAGCCTATTTTAATTACAAACATTATTGACCTATTGATTTTATCCTAAGTTGGTTTATTGCAAATGTAGGGATGAAGATGGTGGGATAATGGAGGATGATGTCATGAGGTAGGAGAGATATGGTATTGTAGGTATGGTGGTAAGTTGGAAGGATGGTAAGCAATAAGTATTCTAGAGCGGAAGAGATTTGATGCAATGGATTGATGACACATTGGGACAGGGCCCGCCGGGAAAACCTCCTCATTCCAAACCCCCACCCCACCGTTAAAGGAAGAACAGCTGGGAGGGTCTGGGTATTTTTCTGATCATTGATTTGAAAAAGGATAGATTTTTCGTTGTTCCAAACGCATTCTTTAACCATCATGTCGGACCCCCCCACCTCACCGTTAAAAGTAGAATAGTTGGGGGGGGTCCGGAATCTCTTGTGAACCGTTGATTTGCATGTTGGCAGGATGACTGTGGATCTGAATGCACCTTTTAATTAACTTTTTGGACCCCCCCCCCCCCCCATCGTTAAAGTTCAAACGATCAAGGGGTCGAGAATCTTTTCAGAGCCATAGATATGGGTGCCAAAAGCTTAGTTGTAGATCTAGGCCCTATCTTTAATCCCCAAGGTGCAATTCAGTTTATAAGGCAGAACTTAGACTTAATGAACTTTTATGGTTTTTGTGTGATGCTTCCCTTGCTTTTGTCACCATGGGGTTAGGAAACACCACTCAGTGTCAAAAATCATGAATTTTCCTTTTCTTTTCCTTTCTGTGAAAATAATTTATAGAAATGAAATATTATTTGCAAGCCAAAATACATCTAGAGTGAAAATTTCCCAGTCACCAGATGATTCTATGAGTTATAGGGTTATAACAGATACCAAGACTCTTTCCCTGGGGCAATGTATAAATATTCAGTGCACCATAATGCTAATTCATTCTCCCACTCGGGGTCTTCATTTATTCGATCTTGGGCTTCTGTGGCCAATTTACATAATCCTTGTCCCTTTACTAATTTGGCAAGTTTTATATCTAGATCAAATTCTTGGACAAATTCCATCCAATTTCCCCTTCTCTCCCCCATCTCTTGTTGAGTGAATAGGGATCGGACTGCTCGATGAGGCACGATGAATTTGGTGTGATTTTTTATGATGTAAGATCTGAAATGTTTTACTTCTTTGTACACCGCATAAGCCTGTTTGTCTATAGAAAAGTAATTAAATTAGGTTCCTTGGATATTAGTGCTCATAAATGATATTGGTGCCTCATTGTTTTCATCATCCTTCTAGGTCAATACTGTAATTAAGGATTGGTCGAAGAAAAAATTATAGAGGAATACATATTTACTAAATTCGGGACTTTGCAGCATTAGAGCTTGAGATATTGCAGTATTGATATTGATGAAAACATATTTTCACTCGTCATCCCACTTAAAATCTACATCCTTGTGGATCATTTTTTGTAAGGGTTTGATAGTTTCAGCGAAATCGGGCGTGAACTTTCTCAAAAAATTAATTTTTCCAAAGAAGGATTGCATAGACTTTTTGTTATGGGGTAATGGAAACTAAGATATTTTATTTATTTGTTCTAGATCTATACAAATTCCTACTTGAGATATAATATGACCTAGTAGTTTCCCTTCCTCGACGCCATAGATAGTTTCCTTAGGGTTTAAATATATTCCATATTTCCTACACCTTTCGAAAATTTGGGGTAGATGTTGGATGTGGTATTTTTTGTTCTTTGAATACATAATCACATCGCCCAAATATACTACTACACATTTGTTGACCAATCCTCGAAAAGCTACACACATGGCCCTTTGGAAGGTTTCTCCTGCATTAGTCAACCCAAAGGGCACGTGTTTATAAGGAAAGGTTCCCCACTCGGTTCAGAAGGTAGTTTTCAAACAGTCTTCCCATGAAACTAGAACATGGTTATAACCTGAGAAACCGTCTAGAAGGGAGGAAATTTCAGAACCATACATGGTATGCAAGAGTTGTTCCATGGGTGGGACTAGGTAGTTATCATTTTCTTTCTCTATCAAAGTTTCTGAAATCTACACACAGGCGGACCTCCCCATAATTTTTCTTGACATGAACCAAATTTGCTACCCAGGCAAAGTGTCTAACCTGAAAGATGATCTTATCATCTAGTAATTTCTTTAACTCTTGATATATGATGGATTCCAGAGATGGATGGTACTTCCTGAGCTTTTGTTGGAAGGGTTTTACTCTGGATTTTAACAATATTTTGGGTTGAATAATGTGAGTTTCATAAGTTTTCAATTCTCATTAGGTCCATGAAAATACATCATGATATTCTCTAAAATTTTTAAGATAATCATTCTTGTCTTCTTTAGACACTATTTTTCCTATATTTACATTCTTAGGGTTTCCTGGGGTTCCTAGGTTTATAGTCTCATATATGCGACATGAACTCCCCGTCTTTGTGTTCTTTGACCCTTTATATATTTCCCTCGGGTCAAAAAGGTTCTCCAAATTGGCTACCCCTTTTGGTATCGTGTGAAACCTTGGTTTATTATTAGAGTGATCTATTCCTCCCTTCTATTTGTGGAAATTGGTTTCTTCTAGTTTCTCCTGGAATACCTCATCATCAATAGCTAGATATTTAAAATTATCTTGATTGGTTAGAAAATCTACAATATTTTCATCTCCTTCAAAATCCTTCCAATTGGAAATATTGTTGGGTACTGATGGTTTGTAGAGTAGTTCCAGAATGAGCCTAGAGTCTTCATAGTTTTCTAAAGGGGATAACCCCTAGGCTGCAATGGCTAGGGAATCAACAAGAGTATTCTTTGTCTTGGGAAGAATAGTAATATTAAAGGCCTCAAAATGTTATATTAGTCTATGCACCTCTTGTTGGTAATTCATTCAGTGGGGTGAATTTAAATGTACAATATTCTTCACTTGCCTAGCAATAATTTCAAAGTCCTCAAAATTTTTTAGTTCTTTAATGTTTAAGTCTATGGATTTCTTTAGTCCCTGGACTAGATTCATACTCAACAGTGTTATTGGTGCATTGAAATTCTAGTGTGTAGGATAGGAAATTCCGCTTCCCCTTTGGGTCAATGAGGATACATCCTTCTCCCAACCCTTCTTGTGATTTAGATCCATCAAAGTACAACGTCCAAACTTGTGAGCAAAATTTAGCAACTTCTTCAGGCCTAGTTATTTTCTCATCTCTGTATACCTTGTCTGTTGTTTCCAATAGAGGTTATTCAAAAAAGATGATTTCTTCTGTTGTTGTGAGTAGATTCACTTGAAATTTCATTTCGGAGTTTTGAGTGAGAGGTACATTAGACGAGAGAGGAGTGAAATTTCTGAAATAATAATTGCAGTAGTAGTTTCCTAGCACGGGTAAATATGTCGACGAGGGTTAGTTGAAGGCTTCTAAATCAGTGACAGTATGTTTGATATGTCTTTCCCTATCAATCCTATTCATGTTGGTATGTCCCTTTAGTGGCAACTAGAGGTGAGATTAGTCCATTCTAAAGTATCCATTCAATTTCTCGGACCAATATTGACTAAGTAGCAGTCCATAAGATTTTGGGATATCTACTACAATGATAACAATTAATCGAACAAATTTTGGGTGTGTATCCATTCTGATCATGACATCCTTAAGTTCCCCAATAAATTTTACCTGAGTTAGGTCTAGTTTTATAACGTGTTTATCACTTTTGAAAGGAATTGCGTTCAATTTCTTGCAGAGTGACAATGGCATGACATTGGAGGATTCCCCTGAATCGGCTAAACAATTATGTAGGTTTCTATTGAAGACTTCAAACATTAAAAGGAAAGGTCGGAAAAACAGATTTCCTCTTTGTCTATGGAGAAAGAGTTCATATTTGGTTTGTTATTTAGATCTGTGGGAGATGGGGCCTCACCTAGGTCAATGCTTGTTATAGGGGATTTTATTGACCTTAAGGCCTCTAACAAAAATTGATTTTGTTGGGGAATTCTACACATGTTCATGACCGACACATTAGCCTTCAACTTCTTTAATTATTCTACTATGTTTTACTCCATCTTGGCTGACTCCTGTGTATGTATGTTTATAGGATTTCTTTGGGATACAAAGGTTCTTTTGAGTGATCGTTTGTTTGTTTTCCTCTCAAATATTGGACAGTGATAAGGTCATTCGAGACCAGTTGACCCTTACTTCGTGTTTGCATCACAAAAACCTCAGTGGGTGGTTCCTGAACTTCAAGTACATCCTCCAAAGGCATCGACAAGTCAGGATCCCATAATAACATGGTTTTTTCTTCCAACGAATCAACTTCCTCTCGATCGAAGATGTTCACCATTGAGTCGCTTGATTTTTTGGTAAGAGAAACTTCATCTAGAAACTGGTTGGCCATTAAATTCATAGAATGCACCCATTGGGGACAATCTCTTTTGAAATGTTTCTCTTGATGGTATGTACAGAAAGAGTCATATGCTAAATTACCCAGGTTGATGTTTAAGTTGGTTGGGGGAGGTTCAATCACTTTTAAATGTGGGTTTCTTTTAAAAAAAGGTTTATAGGGCCTTTGACCATGGTTTCCTTCCCCAAAACTTCTTTTCATGTCTACAATTTCATTCAATAGTTTCTTTATCATCCATTGTAGGTATTTTATGTACCCACTTCCCCTTTCAGGACCTTGTTCTAGTTTTTTTTCCTGGGGTCTAGTTAACAAAATTCCTCTCCTAGGTGGAGATTGAATTTGCTTCTTAAATAGTGAGACATGGCCCTCTTTGCATCCCTTCATTTGGAATTCAATCATTTTGGCTTCCTCAAAATTTTCAGCTAGGGTATGTTTGGCATCCCTTTTCACAAACATGGAAATGGAAGCAGGGAGAGAATTAACATATACCTCAACTTGCAACTCCTGAGTAGGTTTAGGTTCGAGTTGAAATTTGTTTAGGATAGTGGTAAACCACTGATTGAAATCTTTAACCTTTTATTTTGAACTCATGGAGGCAACGAATAATTCAGCCATTAAATCTCCTGTGGTGGTTTTTTCTACAAATTTGTCTAAGAAATGTTTTTGAAACTTTGTCCATCTAGTTATGGACCCTAGAGTAAAGTTAAAATATTGAATCGAGGCTAAATTCTCAAAGTTATAGGGAAAAATCCTACACACTATGTCCTAAAATTGTACGTTCATCAGTCTTATAGCTAGTATAAAAATTTTAATATCGTCTTCAGAGAATCCATAGGTTTCAGGGTCGAATTTGGGAAGTAATTTTTCTGGGTGTCGAGGGAGGTTATGTACCTGTCCTGGAATTTCTAGATCATCTCTGGCCAACCAAGGTTGAATATTTTGATGTGGATTACCCCTTTCTTCATTATTATCATTATTATCTTCCATTTCATATAATTCTGAAGATAAGCGATTCGAGTTAAACCTTCCTCATCAGATTCAAAATCGTTGGGCTCAAAGTAGTTACCAACTAGTGTTTTGAGGATCAGATTAAGGGGTTGTTTGATCTCAATGAAGGAAACAACTACCAGGTATTCTACTATGTGAACAAAAACCTTGTCATGGGTATCAACGACTAATCTTCTTACTTGATTTCTACGAGGAAGTAATGGGGCTAAGGGTAATGATCCAATTTGTCGAGCGTAAGCTCTTGTGATTCTTCTAAACTAGTTCAAATCCTCGTGGGGAAGAGCATAATGTATTTCAGGGAAAAGGTGTTCTACTTATTCATGTTGGGGTGAGTTTCTCATTTCAATATTAGTCTATGTATGTGGGTTGTCTTGAGAATGAATAGACATGCATGTGGGATGTTTTGAATCTATAGGCTATGAGAAATATATTATCAGAAATATTGTTAGCCATTCATTCATCAGGCCCTATTTCTAGCACCAATTATGTTGAGGGGTCCAAGATCCATTTAACTCAACAACAAGAACCAAACCCACCTTATAGTCCCAATTAGACTCTGTACCATTTGATGGGTGGAATGGTTCTCCAGATATTTCGATCTAGCTAATTTATCAATGGGATTTACTTAGTGATTGATAGGATATCTTTCTGTGAAATTTCCTCCTTCAGACTAAATGTTCTATTTTGTATTTTATTTTATTATACGAGTCTGATAGAGTGAGGTGTGATGGTATAAACCAACTTATCGAAGGGATTATTAACTACTGAAGAAGGGTGAGCCAAGGGTAGCTCTCATTCTCTAGCATGCAGAAAATGATATTCACACCTATCACAAGTCTAGTAATAATATATTAACTTGTTGGTATTTCAACAATGATTGAGATACAATTATTGAAAGAAAATATGCATCCAATAATATGAGTGAAAGAAAAATAGTTTCCTTACCTCTACTGCCAATCACACATCAACACAATGATTTTCTTTTCATCATTAAGGAAAAAAAAAATGATAAAATATTGAAACATATAGCTTATCAATAGATTCATAAAATCTTACTCGTTACAAAATCAACTAATGAAACAAAAGTTGGAAGTAGTTCCTCCTCAATCAAATCACATAACACCTTTGATAAAAAAAAATAAAAAAATTGTCTCTAGTTCTAAACAAAACTTCTCAATTAAGGTTGCTCAGAAATAGTTATTTACAATTCTAAAAAAGATGGTATTTTCCCAAAACCATGAACCCTTTCTAAAATGTCAATCCCCTTATTTATAAAGAATCACTAACTAAAAATAGCTTCTACAAGTTTGTGTTAAATAAAACAAAATATTTCCACGTGGCACTTGATCTCTCTGTTCTCTGGAAATCATCTTGTGGCTCTACTAGAGTGGATGACTCTTCTCATATTTTGACCACTTTACCAAGAGATCCTTGCATGCATTAGCATACGTGAATATGTGTTGGTCCATCTAGGATGAAAGGGTTTCCTTCAATTCTATTTCCCATTCTCTATATTTGGCGACTTTGGCACTTAAACGTTGCAGAACTACACGATCCTTGATCAGATGTTCCATAAACTTTTGTATTTGAACCGGTGTAATTATTTCCACTTGTGTGATATCCACTGTCCATGCTGAGTCCTATTCTACATGTCATTTGATTATGTCATGCAAGTCGACAAAGTATTCGGGTGAGTTGAACTCTGGGAGGCCAATGTATTTCATCTCCCAATTGATCTTTTCCCAGATTATTTCACACTCGGCTCACCTCTTCTCTATTTCTCATTGAGGTTCTTGGACCATACTTACCCAAGATTTGGTTTCTTTTGTGATTCGGGAGATGTTGATATCCATCATCACTCGAATTCCATGTTCCTCTACCTCTTGGCCCTTATGTACTTCATCGATGTAGTCAATTCGTTATACAACTTGGTATTATTTTTCATACCATCTCTTCACATCCTTACAAGTTTCTAGTTCCATAAGGGCATCTTCTTGATAATCGACTACACATGCAGTGAAGAGATGTCTTTTTCTTGTGAAATTTTCATATGCATCTTGGAACTCACTCTTTAGAAAAATTGTGGCCTTCATTGAGTCTTGGTAATATTTTTCCAAGTGGAGCATATGGTATAGCTCCTTCAGTGTGGCGGCCAGTTCCTTTTCATCTATATTTTATCAATCCAACATGGCATCAGTGATAGCCATCCTTGCACCAATGAACTCATATGTATTTGTTTTCTCTGTTTTAAGCAGCTTCTCCTCTGTGGTGATGATAATCGAGCTATCCATCATGAGTCTTATTTTATTTGTGGTACTCCTCATGATATATTTTCTCTTCCTGTCGTAATATATTTCCTTTATATTAGCGACCTCATCAATAGGCTCAAGGATTTTTTGTTCTCCCCAAATCAAAGTGTTTTCCAAACTTCCTGCTGTATGTATTTTCTCTAGGACAAGTTATTGTAATTTTTCCATCTGTTCCAATGGATCGACCTCCATCTAGTGTTCATCAGTTGGTGAGTTATCGGCCAAAATTGAACAGTTGATGACATGCCCAATACTTACTTGGTAATCAAGGTTGAGGTGTCGATCCTTGGTTGTTGCAATTCGTCTTTTTGTCCATATGAACCCAGCTCATCCTTGGATATATCTTTCAGGCTCCCTAATAGGTCGATAATTTCAGTGTCTAATATACTTTCGGCCTCATGGTCACCCTGTAAAGTTTTTTGAATGGATGCATTGGGACTTGGACTAGATTTTCCCCATGGTTATTTCTCCTCTGTAATTGGTATCAGAGTTATAAGTGAGACCTTTGAGCTCTCTTTATCATCATAGATGATTATTATAAAATATAGGGTATTAAGCACCCTCGTTATACCTGGTGTTCTTGGAATCTCATACTAGGTTGGAATGATCACTGAAGATCTGTCCTATGGTGATGGAACTCTGGAATTTTCCAGAGTGGTGGTTTCCTCGAGTTGTGTTGACTTTGATCCATTTAAATCCTCTTTGATTGTGATTAGGTAGGCCAAGGTGATCCTCATCATTTTTTTTAGTTGAGGATCATTCTCTAGATTCTCTACGACTCTTTGGGCTCCTTCTAGTAACAACAACCCCCTCCTTTGTGCCTCTGTGAGTTTTTCTTCTTTATTTTATTCTCTAACCCTGAGATATTCTTGAGCCGTATGTTCTGTCATTTCGAATTGCTCATCCATAGTCATAATTTTGAACCTAATCATGTTCAGGTTAGATTTTCTCTATAGTACCTCCTCCCAGTCCTCAACACATTATGTAAAAATCATGTCGTCAAACTTATGATATGCATATGGCTAGTAGGAAGAGACTTGCGATGCATAATAGAGAACTAGGCCTTTAGGGTCATGCTTGCAAAACTGGATTTTTGGGAACCTATATTCTAGCTTACTCAAACCCTCTTATTTAGCTTGAGTAGTGTCCTTCACTATGAAAACCCTACATGGAAATCATAGGGTATGAATGCTCATTTATTTTCCTTAACCAAATTGGGATTATAGCCCTACAGGATGGTCTGATAATAGATTTCTCCTACAACGATACGCTATGGGATGTGAGCGGGGAGAAAATGTGGTGCATCGGTGGCCCCAAACAAACTGATATAGGTTGTGGTTTCATCTAGGTACTAGTGGCCTACTTTCAAAATCATTTTCTTGGCTGCTACAGAGAGTCTTGGACATTATTTTTTTTAAATAATGAAATACACCCGAGCTATCAATTCATCATAAATGAGAGAATACAATTTATTGTACATGTTTTCCCACAGGATGTTGAAGTAGACATGTACAGGTAGCTTTGCGATGTGCCAGCTCAGATTCATGATGGTAAAGACATTCCTTACGCATATCACGTTTAGAAAATAAGAATCCATGTGAACAATGAACGCCCCTCTGTCCTTCGGTGTATGAGCCTACAATATATTGGTGCTCAATTTATTGAAGATGATTTCTCCCCAATTGAAGCTACTTCTAGAAATAGCCACAGTGTATGCCAGGGGAATCCATGCCTCCAAGAACATAGCATAGTATTTTTCCCCATATAATCGTAAAATTAAATCCATTAAGTAGATATATGGCTCCTTTAGATTCGTTGTCCCGTACTATTCGTTGCTCCAATTTGTGAATTTCTTGTGCTCCTTCCACCAGGAGATAATCGATCGACTGTTGTTGTCGAATTCATAGAAATTTACCACAAAATCTGTGTTCAACCACTCCTTTTGGTCCTTGATCTTGTAATATTTATGGACTTCTTTTGAGAGAAACAATCTTTCACATTCGCCATTCTCATCATTTATTAGGAACCTCAGCACGTCATCATGATCGATTATCCAAACCAGAGTCTCAATGCAGGGAAATATTGGGGTATGGCATGCTACCACATGCAAGCACAACCATCAAATATTAAAAAAAAACTAGTCATTGAGCTCCCTTACAGCCAGGTCAATGTGGGGGATAAAATTCGGGTAATATTCCCGATTAATTTTGTTGAACAAATATCCCCATTGTTGGAGCATCATATTTGATCCAGTGGTTTCTTTTGTATCACCAAAAGTGGCGGGTTAATTAAATGCCTTCTTAGTCGATGTTTTGATGATTGGTTCCACTCTGGGAGAAAATTCCAACTACCTCGCAGTGCTGGGAGAAGATACTTCACCAATATTTTCTTCCTTCAATTTTGGTTCCCTCGGCAAGCATCTGGTCGTTGGCTTTGCACTAGCTTAACCTAGTTTTTTTGAAATTTATGAGGATCAAATGTAGCTCTTGAGATTCTCTCTTCGCTTCTTCGGCTGCTCTGAAAATGAGAAACTTGTGCGCACAATGTAGGCGTTCGAAGTTGTCTTGGTGATTTTAAAAGGAGAGAATACTTACCCAGTCACATCATTTCTTCAATTCGCGGTGTGAGTGTGGTTCTACAAAATCTGTCGCTAGATCATCATTATGTTCAAGATTAAATGAAGTTGTAGGTTGGCGGCATAGGAATGGGCTATAATTTGATTCATCGAATATTTCAAATTATCATTGTTCAATCGGTGCACGAGGTAGAAACATATGCAGAGTGAAACATTAATTGTCCTATTAAATGGAAGAATCTGATCTTATTTTTTGTTTAAAACATCCCATCTTTCCACTAATTTAACGGGTGGATCTGGAGTTAGCTCTTTTAGTCTTACCGTACAATGCTTATGTGGAAATGTAGACTTGGAAGTGTGACTAGGAGACGAGGAAACCTAAGGTGACTCAGGATGAAGCTAGGCCGTATGAAATGCCTAAGCGGAAAAGGCACGTGGCGTTTGATATTGGCATCTTCATTTAATCACGTTATTCAGTGATGCAAGAGCATCTCTCCACGTCATCCAGCTAGCCAGCCAACTGTGTCAGCACGCATGCATTCAAAGATGAAGGGAGGCGCAGTCCTCATTTAAAATCTGAATTGAATGTAATTAATGTTTTAGGCTGTTGAGCCAAGAAGTTTTACCTTTGTTCATGCTGTAGTTAATATCAGCTTTAATGATAGATCGACTGATATATAGATCCACATGCTAGACTAGACAACCATTTATTATAATTGAATAGAGTAGGTAGACCTGGAGGGAAGTGCTCGATGAGCCCCTCAGGTAAAAGAGATTTTGATATCTCATTTTGAAAAAGTTGTGGTAGATGAGTGAGGATTGAGTTGAGGAGAGCCAGAGAGAGCTCGAGAACACCTTGTACAAACAGGCATTTTCCATTGTTAATATAAACATAAGCAGTTTTTCCTGCACATGTTATGTGTTATATGGATGTCTGTGTGTTTTCTTTATGTATGATGTAGATGTGTGTGGTGCATTAGCAGGGAGTTTGTGTGATTTCAGGTGAAGGTCTTTTAGGTTTCATGCCAGGAGGGTGTGATAGAGTAATGCGGTCTTTGAATACCGATGCACTGAGGATGCACTTATGAATACTGCGGGTTCAGACAAAGACGTGCTGCGGCACAGGAACTGGAATCATCAGCTCAGGAGAAGACCTCAAGGTTGTTTAATACCTTGGAGGCAAGGATGTGTGGGAGAAGACATAGTTGCAGACAAAATCTCTTTGGAGGAGTTCTGTAAAGGCTCTGCCAAGTGGGCATTGAGTACAGGCACAAGGTGCAGTTGGAGGAACTCTGTTGTGAGTTCAGACATAATCATAGAGGATTCTGTGAAGCTCTGCTAGGTGGGCATTGAGCAAGTGAATAGGTGCACAGGGGAAGAAGACATAATAGCTGAACATTCTGTGGAAGGGAAAACTCTGCCAGATGGGCATTGAGTTGGTGTGCATTGAGGCACAGAGGAGGAAAGAACTCTTTGAGTTCTGTGAACTGAAGGAAGAATCCACTGAGGGATCTTCACTGGGTTGCTGAACACCCAGAAAGACTCAGCAAGGATTTGCTTGAGTAGAAGGATAGGCTCAGGAGGGTGAGCGCTTTTACACATGAGGTCATAACTGCAAGGAGTGCAGAGACTGAAGAGCTCTTTGGAGGATTTCACAATACCCAAATCTCAGGAGGGTCAGCGTTGTACATGCTCAGTGAAGATCAAGGTGAAGGAGTTTGTAGAGAGAGAGAGAGAAGAGAACAAAGGTCGGAGGCCTTTGAGAACTTGTAAATTCTTCCAAGTCTATGAGAAAGTGCGTAGGAAGCTCAAGAGAGCTCAATAACCGTCAGATCGATGGAGGAGAGAGATCTGGACCATTGATTTCCTCATCCAAGAGGAGCTCAGGAGGAGCCTACAGAAGGAGGAGACCGTCAGCCATCGGATCTCACTCAGAAATATCGTAAGTTGTTGGATCGGGAGGAGTTGCACAGAGTGTGGCCTCTAGAGTAGGCGCTCAGAAGAAGTGATCTGAGTCGTTATATCTGGAGCAGAAATCCCATCAGTCGTCAGACTGGATAGGAGCTTCACGAGGCTTAGCAGTTGGGATATTATCCATTGGGAAATCAGGATTCTCGAGGGAAAGAGAATCAAGACATTCCAAGTCTCGAAACATCGAAGCGATCTGGACCATCCGTTAGCAGAGACACGTGGTGGTGATAGAGTGCCATCAGCACCAAGGTGCATTGGGAAATTAGCATTCCCATGGACAAGAGATCGGGGAAATCCAGGTCGAAAAATATGGCATAATCGGAGCCGTCTCTTCAGATGGACAGGTGTCAAAGATCCGAAGAGAGTCGGCATAGTAGTTATCGGGAAATCGGAGTTCCTGAGGAAAACGAAGTTGGGACATCGAAAGTATTGAAATCCTAGAGGAATCAAGGCCATCCATGTGGAAGGACATGTGGCAGCGATCAGCGTCATCGGGAAAATTCCCGACAAGGAGTCGTTGATTGGGGATTGAGTCATCGGGATATTGGATATCCCGGTGACAAGTTATTTGTGCACTTTGGAATTGCAAAACGTGATACCCTGATGAGTGGGATCCAACTATCATCACTGTAGAGGAGAAGGAAAGAGCCATAGTGGAAGCCAACTATCAGTGCAGCAGAAAGTCGAGATTCGAGGAGTCGGGAATCTCGTAGACATATGAAATTGGGCATTGGAACCCCCGTAGCCCCGACGGGAGACAGGACTATGATCATGGGAATAGTGGTCTCATTGGCTAGGGCTTAGCTTAGAGGGCTAAAGCACGTTGGGATTCGGAGGATCATGGATCCAAAGGACATTTGCAACTTGGCATCGAAAAGTCTGAAACCCCGATGAAGAGTATGACTGCGGTCATATACGGGAAGGTCACATGGACCAAAAGTTAAGGTAGAAGGGGTGCACATCGGTGAAAAGGATCTCATTGGTAGTCAGGGATTGAAGAGTACAGTGACTCTCGACAGCGGGAAGCTCGAAACCCCTGCAACGGGAAGCATTTCCATGAGGGCAGGGATGAAATTATAGCTTTCCAGGAGGGCAATGAATTGAGATCACTACAAGATCTCACGGACTGTCAGGAGGACAGCCAGGGAATTTCACATTGCCAATTGGTCAACGATAAGAGGTCATTGTGGGATCTCAAAGACTGCCAGGAGGGCAGTGGAAGCATCTTAAACTTCCAGGTGGGCAGAGATGAAAATCTGAGACTGTCTGAAAGTCTCATGGACTCAGAGGAGAGTTCGATTCAACAAGGGTTGTTGATGAAGATGGGATCGTTTGATCTCATAGTCTGCCAGGAGAGCAGCAGGGACATCCCATATTGCCAGGTGGTCAGGTATGAGTAGATGAGTTGGGATCAGCCTGAGAAGCTGACAGAGCAGATGAGACTGTCTGAGGGTCTCATAAATCCATAGATGAATTTAGATCAGCAGGTGTAGCTGACAAAAGAGGAGGAAGATCAGGATGATATTCTGATGATTGGGGGAATTGGAGCATTCCTACCATGTGCCCAGGAGGAGGCAGAAATCAGTGTTGCAGATGGTGCAGTAGTAGAACAGTCTCAACGGATGATGACTGTCAAGGAGGAATTAAAGCAGACTTTGGAAGCTGCCCAAGTAGAAGAAGAAAACAAGCATTTTGAGGAGTGTCTCAACATATTCAAATAGGAAGCTGAAAGAGATGTAGCATTGGAGCTAGCAGCAAAGGAAGCCAAGGAGCAGGTAGGTAAAGTTAACACTCCATGGGAGATGGAGCTAGAGATGCTGGAGGATTGGCTGAACAATCCAAGGCTAGCAAGAGAACTGACAGAAGTTGGACTGTTAGGGAAGGTGATTGAACAAAAAGTCAGTCAAAGGGAGACTGTAGAGATGAAGTTTGCAGCAGAGTGGCAACTTGAGGCCATTGATGAAGATGAAGAAGATGGCATGGGAGATCATAGTGATCTGCGCAATTGCAGAAATGTTTTGCAGCTGAGGAGACTGCATGAGAAGGACCAGCAACTAGAGCAGCTGGATACAGTGATCGAGGAGATCAGAAGGCTGATGTTAGGGTCAGCAAAGACTGCCAGCGAGGAGTAGCTGAGAAGAAGGAAAGAAGCAGCAGCAGCGGCGCAGCAAAAACAACAGCAGCAGCAGAATCGGGCAGATGGAAAGCTCCAGATATTTGTTTGGGATCCGGGAGGATTTCCAACTGCTTAGAGGGGAAGTGCATGAGCAGGAGCTCATGATTTTGCAGCTGAGGAGTTTGATGCAGAAGCATCTCTCCACGTCATCCAGCCAGCCAGCCAGCCGCATCAGCGCACGTGCATTCAAAGCTGAAGGGAGGCATAGTCCTCATTTAAAATATGAATTGAATGTAATTAATGTTTTAGGCTATTGAGCCAGGAAGTCGTTCCTTTGTGCATGTTGTAGTTAAGATTGGCTTTAATGCTAGATTGGCTGAGATCTAGATCCATATGCTAGACTAGACAACCATTTATTGTAATTGAATAGAGTAGGTAGACCTGGAGGGAAGCGCTCGATGAGCCCCTTAGGTAAAAGAGATTTTGATATCTCATTTTGAAAAATTTGTGGTAGATGAGTGAGGATTGAGTTGAGGAGAGCCAGAGAGAGCTCGAGAACACCTTGTACAAATAGGCATTTTCCATTGTTAATATAAACAGAAGCAGTTTTTCCTGCACATGTTCTGTGTTATATGGATGTCTGTGTGTGTTCTTTATGTATGTTGTATATGTGTGTGGTGCATTTGCAAGGAGTTTGTGTGATTTCAGGCGAAGGTCTTTGAGATTTCATGCCAGGAGGGCGTGACAGAGTAATGTGGTCTCTAAATACCAGTGCACTGAGGATGCACTTCTGAATACTACGGGTTCAGACAAAGACATGCTATGGCATAGGAACTGGAGTCATCAACTCAGGAGAAGACCTCAAGGTTGTTGAATACCTTGGAGGCAAGGATGTGTGGGAGAAGACATAGTTACAGACATAATCTCTTTGGAGGAGTTCTGTAAAGGCTTTGCCAAGTGGGCATTGAGTACAGGCACAAGGTACAGTTGGAGGAACTCTGTTGTGAGTTCAGACAGAATCATAAAGGATTTTGTGAAGTGCTTCCAGGTGGGCATTGAGCAAGTGCATAGGTGCATAGGGGAAGAAGACAGAACAGTTGAACATCCTGTGGAAGGGAAAACTCTACCAGGTGGGCATAGAGTTGGTGTGCATTCAAGCACAGAGGAGGAAAAAACTCTTTGATTTATGTGAACTGAAGGAAGAATCCACTAAGGGATATTCACTGGGTTGTTGAACACCCAGAAAGAATCATCAAGGAGTTTCTTGAGTAGAAGGATAGGCTCAGGAGGGTGAGCTCTTTTATGCATGAGGTCGTAACTGCAAGGAGTGCAGAGACTGAAGATCTCTTTGGAGAAGTTTAGAATACCCAAAGCTCAAGAGGGTCATCATTGTACACGCTCAACGAAGATCAAGGTGAAGGAGTTCGCAGAGAGAGAGAGAGAAGAGAATAAAGGTTGGAGGCCTTTGAGAACTTGTAAATTCTTCCAAGTCTGGGAGAAAGTGCGTAGGAAGCTCAAGCGAGCTCAGCAACCATCAGATCAACGGAGGAGAGAGATCTAGACCATTGATTTCCACGTCCAAGAGGAGCTCAGGAGGAGCCTACAGAAGGAGGAGACCATCAACCATCGGATCTCACTCAGAAATCCCATAAGTCATTGGATCGGGAGGAGTTTCGCGGAGTTTAGCCTCTAGAGTAGGCATGCAGAAGAAGTGATCTGAGTCATCATATCTGGAAGAGAAATCCTATCAACTGTCAGATTAGATAGGAGTTGCACGAGGCTTAGCAGTTGGGATATTAGCCATCGAGAAAATGGGATTCTTGAGGGAAAGAGAATCGAGACATTCCAAGTCTCGAAACACCGAAGCGATCTGGACCATCCGTTAGCAGAGACATGTGGCAGAGATATAGTGCCATCGGTACTAAGGTGCATCGAGAAATCAACATTCCTATGGACAAGAGATCGGGGAAATCCAAGTCGAAAAACCTGGCATAATCTGAGCCTTCCATTCAGAGGGACAGGTGTCAGAGATCCGAAGAGAGTCGACATAGCAGTCATCAGGAAATCGGAGTTCCTGAGGAAAAGGAAGTTGGGACATCGAAAGTCTCGAAATCTTGAAGGAATCGAGGCCATCCATCTGGAAGGACGCATGGCAGTGATCAGCGTCATCGGGAAAAGTCCCGACAAGAAGTCGTTGATTGGGGATTGAGTCATCAGGATATTGGAGATCCCAGTGACAAGTTATTTGTGCACTTTGGAATCGCAAAACATGATACCCTGATTAGTGGGAGCTAGTTGTCATCACTGCAGAGGAGGAGGAAAGAGCCATAGTGGAAGCCATCTGTCAGTGCATCGGAGAGTCAGGATTCGAGGAGTCGGGAATCTCGTAGACATATGAAATTGGGCATTCGAACCCCCGTAGCCCTGACGGGAGATAGGACTATGATCACATGAATAGTGGTCACATTGGCCAGGGATTATCTTGGAGGGATAAAGCGTGTCAAGAATCGTAGGATCATGGATCCAAAGGACGTTTGTAACTTGGCATCGAAAAGTCTGAAACCCCGGTGAAGAGTATGACTGCGGTCATATATGGGAAGGTCACATGGACCAAAAGTTAAGGTAGAAGGGGTGTGCATCGGTGAAAAGGAGCTCATCGGTGGTCGGGGATTGAAGAGTACAATGACTCTCGATAGAGGGAAGCTCGAAAGCCTGAACCCCAATATTGAGTTGGGGAAAAGTCACAGTAAAGTGTAGAAGGCCGTGAAGGGAGTTAAAGGACCTGTGGATTGGGTTTTAGCAGAGGATTCCAGCAGGGAATCTAAAGAGCTAATTCGACTCAGCAAAAGTGGATTTGTTATGATCGATCCTGTGAGCAGGCAAGGAGTTGTTGGAGGAGGTAGCTCGCGCCTTTGCGTCATTCAGAATTGGGGATTTTCATTAGATAAGAATTTAAAAATAGGTCTTACCCTTATGATGCCAAAAAAGTATCAAGGATCGATGATCACCGATAATTTTAAACAATCATTCTTAGATTACTCCCCTTGAAACTTATCGATGTAGAAAATGCATCGGGGATCGGTGATCAACGATTTGTCAATGCAAAAATTTTCCATGATTTAACTCTTTGATATTTCACTAACCCCAAACAAATACATTAGTAATCGGCTATCGGAGGTTCATCATGGCCCATGTCAATGTTTATTCCTCTCATGTTTCGTCAACGTTGATGGGAAATCAACCACTTCCTAAATCTTCTTTGCGAACAACTACTGTAAATCTACTCCATTTTTTACCGATGTCGATGGTACATCAACGATTGATGATTATTGTCACTATGCGGTCATTTTTACTTTCTCGAATTTTTTCGATGTTCGACATAAGCGCGTGGGTCACAATTTTAGCTGCAGATTCTTAGCTAAAACACCAAGTTCTTTTTAGACACAAAGGTTTCACTTTGACAGGTTCAAATAAATCCAACTTGGTTGATGATGAGACATGAAAATGAAATCAACAATCCCTCCACAATGGACTCAATTTAGAAATCATAAAAAAATAAAACAAGTGGTACCCAAAAGAGAAAAAAAATTCACAAAATCTTTTAAGGTGTGTTGAGCACTCAACAGGGGTTTCATTATTTTCTTTTAATCTCATAGCTAATTGTTTCCTTCCATTAAGTCTCCATTTGTTGTGATGAAACAAAAACCCACCCCCCACTTAATTTATCAATCTTAGTGTGGGGAGGAACACTCCTCTTTTTTCATGAGACATCGCTCTTAAACCTTCATCTATATGCCTAGACTTTAGGACCCAAAGTTACGTCTTTCACCCACCTTTGACACCACTTCCTCCATGTCTTTTCGTCAGTGGGCCTCTGCCAAATGTTTCTCACTTTAACCCATATTCATATTTCACCAATTATGACACTTTGTATTGTCATCATCATAAATTAACAATTCTCCATCATCCTCACTCACCTTCTCATACTTTTCGATGATGAAACACCCTTTCTCTCTCTTGCTCATACACCAGTTGACATCATTGAACCTTTTTTCCAAGTGACACCTTATCATTACCTTTCATGTGGGGCACATACATTGACCAATGCATAAGTTTCCTTCCCCTCAATGTGGAAAAGTAACATTGGTTAACACTCTATGATGGAGTCTTGTTATCATAATAATTTTATTTCGACACTTTCTCTTACATAAATTACCTGTCGATGACGACGTTGCTTATACTCTCTAGAAATTACGCATTAATCATCCTATGGACTACTTGAATTGGGTTATCTCTGATTACCCCACCACCATTGATATCAGGATTAGAAAAATAATGGTCCCCTATGGCTATCTTGATGTCTCGTCAACATTCATGAAGGAAGAATTAGCATCTAACGGTCAGATAAATGAACGTTAAAAGGATTTTTCAGTCAATATTAAACTAAGTAATTAAAATTAAGAAACTAATCACATGTTATCATCATCGGGGGTTGTATATTTCCTTTATTTGCACCTCTTATCTCCATCAACTTTCAACGACAACAACTATTCAGTTGCTTTGATTTTTGAAATTCTCCCACACCTTAACGGTTATAACTGCCAATCACCCACAATTTCATTTGGTATGAAGTGTACTCCTTTGATTGGTTCCAAGATGTATAGTACCTTTATCATTCATTACGTTTTGGTTTGGGCGGAATTGGTGAAACATTTTAAAATCATCGAGACTCAAGTTTCTTTTCACTTGCTTACTAAGTAAATCAAAAATTGTGTATGTGTTTTTCTACTATCTCAGTTTGATTAATCATCGTTATTGTTCTCTAAGTGAGTATGATATAAATCATTCTAGTACTGTTTTTTCAACCTCTAATATGGCTCTATTAACTTTCAAATTTTTTGTTCGCATAGGTGACAAAATTTCCAAGATGATCATTAGAAAGGGAAAAATCCATACCTCTAGAACGTAATTTCTAGCTTTGATTCCATATTCATATAATATTCATGACACCAACAACCATGAAGGAATGTATCACTACCTCATCTATGTCGAGATCTTGGACATGTTTGAGAATGAAAGTTCCCATCCAATGATCCATACATTGATTCATTTAGGAATATCTGAAAGATCAGGATAAATACTATAGTCGCTCACCCAAATTTGTTTCCATACAATGACGCAACTAAATGGTGCTTATCATATCTACAGAAAGATACGTGGTTGATAGTAAATTATTCAGGTCTCTATATCGCCTCACTCAAACAAAAATATACCATAGTAAGGTATCAAACTCCAGAACCTACAGTGTCCTAGAACGAGTCTTTTCTCTAGCAATTTAGGGTAGAACATGAATACTTTGATACCCTCATGGAAGAATGGTTCTATGATGAAGAGTGGTTGGTGAAAAAAGGTGAAATATATATCCCAATGTGATATCTCAAAATCCCCTATAGGGTGATAAATACCATTATCTGTAGGCTCTATGGAAATGAGAGTAGCACCTATTTCAAGATGGAATGGTTCATCATGGCTTGCAGGGTAGCCCAGAATGGCCAAGACTTCAATTGGGAAACCATTCTCTCATTCAACATCACACAACATAGCCAATATCCCAAGAGCATGAAAAATCATTTCTTCTACATGTCTTCCTATCTTATAGGTGATGTATGTGCAAAAAAATGGTTCCCGACATTGGGCCTAGACTCCAGAAAATAACCCAATCCACTCCTATTGTTCTAAACTATGGGAGGTCAATTGCAAGAAGTATTTCTACGACATATTTGACTACTTCCTTGCTCCCTTGAATAAGGAAATTTTCGTTCTCTTCCCACACAAAATATCCCATGGATCTCTCAAAGGTTTGAAAGATATCAAGGATTGGTACATGAATAAATACTACACATACATACGGATCTATGGGGGAATAGGAGAACCACACTTTCTACCCAAGTATGTTCCTGATAAGATATTAGCCAGGGATTTTTCATATCATACTGTGGAAAAGGGGGCAACCTCCTTCCTTTTAGAGAAGAATAAAAGATGCTTCTCTATTTCCCCCATCCATATTGGATCATACTCTCTAGAAAACAATAATCAAGATGAAAAGGAATCATAAGAGCTCAAGAAGTTGTGCCTCTATATAAGGGAACCCAAATCAAACAACCTTGAAATGTGGTGTATGAGCACATGAAGGCCATTATTTTAGCACCACAAACCATGCATGAGGCCCGATTCTTAGAGGATGTTTTACAAGGTGCACTTAGTTTTGAAGAAGTACTGGAAAGGCTCACCACCAATGTATCCCAACAAAAATTAAGGAAGGATGAAGAACAAGACAAAACATTGAGACTGGAACAATTATGAGCCCTCCTCAACCAGGAAAATGAAAAGCTAGGAAAAGAAGAACAAATGAAAAGATATTAAGAATCTGAGCTGGAGATGAAATCCAAAGAAGATGATTAGAGATACTACCAAAGGAAGAATAAAGAATCCTAAGAAAAGAAGTATGTGCACTAGAAAAACCTAAGTATATATCCCCCTCACATAAATCCAACATAAAGGAAGGGGAAACAACAAACATAGGGATACCCACAAGAGTCTAACCAAGAAAGGACCATGAAAAGAATGAAAATAATAAAGTCACCTTCCCTAAATCTCGACTCACCAGTCGAGAAGGTGCTAATTCTATTATCATTGTAGATCCTGAGGATGATGTGATCAGTACCCCGATAGAAGAATGCACCCCCTTGGCTTCAATTTTTGGGATCTTATCACTCACCTCAGAGGGACTTGGTTTCAAAGGAGTAGTGTTCATATTCGACGATTAATACTACAACCAAAAAACATGAACCATAGAGAAGATAAATCCAAAAATAAAAAGGTGAAAATTCGAACTGAGCCAATACATCCCTAAAAGGAGCATCAAATGGAAATATGGAACCGACATGAAGGATAATGATTTGCAAGTGGCCTCAACCCTTAGTTCCTTTGCAAGTGTGAACAAAGTATCGGTCCATGAGGTCATAGTGGCACTAGATCCCATAAAATCCAGAGTTACGGAGCTATAAACAACCCTGGAAACTATAAAAGAATCTATGGCTAGTGAGAACACAAAAGAAATCCAACGAGTGAAGCAAAGCTATGAAGGCCAAATGGAAAAGAGACTGCAGGAACATGAGTGTTAAGCCCTAATATTGGCTCATTACCCCTTAATTGGGGCATATTAGATTAGTAATGCTATTTTATTTATGTCGGCTTTAGGCCATTAGTTGTAATTTAGATTAGTAATGTTATTTTAATTATGTCGGCTTTAGGCC
>ML778351.1:588026-607383 GCA_009831015.1 Picea engelmannii
CATCTTGTACTTGAACATTTAAGTGGGGTAAAAGGAGGTTGCCCCCTCGAAGAGGCTTATTATCTAAAATTATCTCTTTTTCAAGGCGTTGAGTACTTTTCCTGAGGTTTTTATATGCTATATTGATGTTTGGTTCTTAACAATGAGAAATAATTACAAGCCAAATTTAGTGAGTCAATGTCACTGGCCAAAAATTCCCATGCTAGAGACATGCAAAATTTTAAAATGTCACAAATCCTGGAGGTCACAAACCTTAGAGGAGAGTTAGTCAAATTAATATCTTTTGATAAAATAGGTGAAGCTGAAATTGTAAGGGTACAAAAGGATAATGACCTCTTAAGGAGGACTATGGAAGAAAGTTGAAATCAAACAGTAGTCCATGAATTCATGAAGAAAAAGGCATTTGAGAAAAACGAAGAACTTTGAACCCACAAAAGAGTTTGTTCGATGTGCTTGATAGAATTGTGATGATTATACATGAACAAGTGAAGTTCGACATGCAATGGAAGGAAACACATGAAAAATACCAAAACTCCCTAGAAGCTTGCAGCAAAATCACAGATTGGAAAGACTCACTGAAAACTTTCTTAACTCCAGAAACCAATTTGATGTATTCAGACAAGCAAATAATATGATATCAATGACTCTTGGAGACAGGTATGACAATGATTGCATATTTTTTAAAGTCTTAAGAACATGTAACTTCATCAAGCACTGACGTATGGAGATCGAAAGACAACCTACTCTCACTGTTTGGAATGGACCCCTTGATGGATATCGAAAAATATTAATAAACCTAGATGATGTTCGAAGGAATGGACCCCAAATGGAACCTCACTCAGAGAGTTATCGAAGCAATCAACGAAATCGATGCAGAGGTTTTCGAAGAAAGATTGATCCAACCCTCTAGAATTATCATTCTGACAGAGGATTCAGTGCAACGTGTTGAACAAAGCCTCAAGGAAAAAAACATCATTCATGTGTGTGATCCAGGTGGATATCAATAGCCACCCACCTTTTCCAGTTGGCTCAAAAAAACTTTCTAGCAATTTTGATAATTTACTATTTTTAGCAGTTTTTCGGGTTCTGAACTTCTATAGCCATTTCGAGGCCCTAAATGACGTTTTTTGGGGTATTTGGTCACAAAATTTCATCATGAAATTTTGTATGGATGTTTTATTCCTCAGATAGATCTTTCCAATGGTCTATCACATGCCTAAAACGGAGATCGTATGCAAAAGTTACGACCCCGAGAAGTTGATGTACTGACTTACCCAAACAGGGCCCACATGACTTTTGGCACTTCATCTCCTAGGTTTAGGTTTTTGGATGTTTAGGGTTTTTGAAACTCCAGTTTTTTGTAAAAAGGCCTTGAGAGCCTCATTGTAATCATCTTCTTGAGAATGAGTGCAGCCGTCACATCTCTTCTCAGAGATAAGCCGCCACCATTCCAACAAGCTTGTTTTCCACTGCATTTTACAGTTTCAACTTATTTCTTTATTGAATAGAAAACTAGTTTTACTGTATCTCTATTATTCTGTGTTAAGCATCTGGTAATAATCTGTACTCATTTTGTTCTACTCATAAAATCCGGATCAATGTGCAAGAGTGAGGAATATATACAAATAAATCATATACTTTGAGTACATTCCATAATCGAATAATTCAAGACATCGAAGGAATTCATGGATGAAAATTTGAAACCATCAGGGCTCTCCTGAAAATTGCATTATAATCGAAATTTTGCATAGAAAACCATTTCATTGTAATCATATATATGTCCTAGTCAGGAAACAAGAAATGAAGGGCCACTTCAGAATCCAAACTATTATTAAGATAGGGAATGTAGATTAGTCCCATAGTGATTCTATAAATGGAATGAATGTAAGGGATAGAGGGTTTTTGGTTCTTTGAGGAGGGGAATGGTATTTTTACTATTGATTAAATAAAGAACTGAAGACATTTTGGGAGATGATGGATTATATGTGTATGATAGTGATTATTCATGTATATATATATATATATATATATATATATATATATATATTATGTTGTTTACAATTTCTATTATCTTCCTTCACGAATACAATGTCCTGGTAACCTCATTTGATAATCAAATTTTATTTATTATAAATGGTTACTCTGTTGAATCCCATATTCCTTGTTATAAGAACTTATTCTATGCAAGTAATATCATTTTTTTACGGTGTTCATTTCGTAGACTGCTCTTGATTATGATAGATTAGTTTAGGATAAATTAAAACTTGCATATTAGACCTTTAACCATGCATATTAGTTTTAGGAATAGTTAGTTAGAATCATCAGCTTTAATTCATCTGAGAACCTAGGGTTCTCATATTCATATTTATTCAATTTGTTAGTTAATAAGGTAACCAGGCCATAAACTGGTCAGAAGAACCATCCCAAACGAAAGTGGGTCTAATTGGGACCTGCCACTGGCCGCTTTAATTAATCTAATTGAATGGTCCATTCTAACACGTCAAATCCTAGTCATATTTGTATGGGAAAAGGTAAATTCCATTACATTGAGGTAGTTTCTAAACAGTAGGATGGTGCTGATGACAAAGGTATTGGAAAGGAAAATAGTGATCCATAACAGACTATAGAGAAGGTGCCCTTGCAAGATATGCCTAAGGGAGTGATCATTGCCACCCTTTCAGGAGTCCCTAAATATTGTACCTTTAGGATAAGAGGCATTGTGCAGGAGCAGACGGTTAGGACACTAGTGGATGGTGGAGCCACACATAAATTCATTGATGTTGCACTTGCCATCAGAAGAAATATCACTGCAGAGGATTTCAAGGGACTCAATGTGGTAATAGTGTATGGGTACAACATCATGTGTGCTCAAAGGATCAGGGGAATACAATTAACCTTGGGAAACTATACGTTGAGAAACAAATTATACATCGTGGATTTAGTAGATACTCATGTGGCTCTAGGAGTTTAGTGGCTATACTCTTTTGGATATATCCGCGTGAATTATAAGGACATGAGGATGGATTTCTAGGACAAGGGTGGACAACAAGTCATCCTATGAGGTATGTCGACAGGTGCTCCCAAGATGATGTCTAACCAGTGCATGGAGGCCCTTTTTAGATACGGGGATGTGACTTGCACAACAGATTTCTTGATCACCATGGAGAAGCCATCACAGAAATGCCAACATTACCATATCGATATCTAGGGGTTTCTTGGAAAACATGAGAGAATGATTGAACCATTGTCGGTAGGGAGACCACCGGACAAAGGATTTGAACATGTCATTGAGGTAGAAGAGGGGTTGAAGCTCATGATCACCACTCCTTATAGGAATCCCAAAATATTCAAGGATGAAATAGAGAAGTACATAAAGGAGTTGCTAGAGATGGGACACATCAGGCCTAGATATATTCCTTTCTCTTTGTCAATTGTATTGGTGAAGTTGAAAGATGGTTGTATGAGAATGTACATAAAATATAGGGAACTAAAAAAAATACCATCAAAAATAGATTCCCAATACTTAGTATTGATTATTTGATTGACATGATGCATGGAGAAGTGTACTTCTCAAAGGTTTATCTATGATCAAGATACCACGAGATTTGGGTCAGGAAGGAGGATATCCATAAAACATGATTCAAGTGTCACTATGTTCACTACAAGTTTCTAGTCATGACCTTTGGTTTGACTAATGCACCAACAAAATTTCAGTCATTCATGAACCATATCTTCAACAAATATTTGAAGAAATTTTTGCTGGTGTTCTTTGATGGTATTCTCATCTACAACAAGACATGGGAGGAACACTTGAAGCATGTGGATGAGATTCTCACCATTATAGAGGAATAGTCACTTTTTTCCAAGGCGAAAAAGTGTGAATTTTGGTTGACATAGATCCTCTATCTAGGTAATGTGATTGGTGTTTGGGGATTAAAGGTGCATTAGGAGAAGATAGAGACCATATTAAACTATCCCACCCCTAGGTCACTCACAGATATATGAGGATTCTTTGGGATATGTAGCTGCTACAAATTATTTATGAAAAGGATTTTCAGAATTGGCTGTGTCATTAACAAACCTCACCAAGAAGGGGGAATTTTGATGGTCATAGGATGCACATGTAGCATTCGATAGAATGAATAAGGTCATGGGAACTTGCCCAATATTAGTACTCCCATATTTTACACAGCCTTTTGTCTTGGAGTGTGATGCATATGTTGAAAGGATAGGATAAGTATTGATGCAAAACTGGCATATGATAGATTTAGAGAGAAGTAAGCTAAGGGATATTGAGACGCTCTACCCTATCTATGATAAGGATATGTTGGCCATCATGCATGCACTGGCCAAACTAAAATAATATTTGGTAGGAGGATGCTTCATGGTTTAGACTATCCACAACAATTTGAGATATTTATTAGAGAAGTGGGACCTGAATGAGAGGAATCATAAGTGGGTGAATAAGGTATAGGAATATGATTTCAACATTGAGTATGTAAAGGGAAATAAGAATATAGTTTTTGATGCCTTATCAAGGAGACCTGCAACCTTTTCCATGACAAACATCTCAGCAGATTGGAAGTCCATTCTCTTGGTGGAATACTCCAAGAATACCTTCTCTTGTGATTTGATGGAGGAAATTATTCATGATGATAGGTACATGATAGTGGATGAAATCATCTACTACAAAGACTTGATCTATATTTTCCCTAAGTCCACACTCAAGAATAAGATTTTGAGCAAAGTTCATGATGCACCACTAGAACAGAAACAAAGGTGTCTAAAGAACTATAGGAAGGTGAGGGAGAGATTTTCATGGAAGGGTCTCAAAGTGGATGTGTTTCATCATGTGAGGGAGTGCATAACTTTCCAACAGAACACGTTATAGTTCAGACATCCTGCGGGAATGATTCAACCATTACCGATCCTGGAGCATAATTGGGAAAACATTTCCATGGACTTCATCACGGGGTTACCAAGGGTGAAAGGCAGGGACTGTATATACATGGTAGTGAAAAAGTTGACTAAATATCAACACTTATTTGTTATTCCTATGGCATACGACACATATCAGGTAGAAGATCTTTCTTGAGGGAGGTGTTTAGACTCCATCACATTCTGAGGAACATAGTCAATGGCTTGGATAATAGGTTTCTCAGTGCATTTTAGTAGGAATTTCTCAATTTATTAGAGATAGAGTTGAAACCTAGCACTAGCTATCACCTACAAATAGACAGTCAGACCAAGATAATAAACAAATGGATCAAGAATTACCTAAGAAACTATGTGTTATGGAAATGACATGAATGGATAAAATGGTTGCATCTCGAGGAGAATTGCTACAACACCACTCATCACATGTCCATTGGGATGATCCTATTTAGGGAATTGTATGACTATGGTGCTCCATATTTTGTGGATTTGACATTTGGAGAGAGACAAGCCCCTAAGTCCAAGTACTGGTTACAAGAATGTTAGGACATATTGAGAGTCTTGAAGGAAAATCTGTAGGTTTCTTAGAATAAATAGAAGATGTATGTATATAGACATAGGGTAGAGCACATATTTTAGGTTGGATATCTTGTATTTCTCATATTGTAGTTGTATAGAAAGTTGTCGCTAAAAAAGAGTGGTTTATAGAATCTTAAGCCCCACTTTCATGGGCCCTACAGAGTGATTAGGATTGTTGGGGAAGTAGCATAAGAGCTTAAGCTATCGGAGGGTAGAAATATCCACAATATTTTCCATGTATCATGACTCAAGAAGGAATTTGGATAACATATCATTGCTTTGGGAGATATTCCTCCACTAGATGAGGAGGGGCAGTTGGTTCTAGCTCCCGAGAGGATTGTTGATGTCAAGGAACATAGATTAAAGAGAAGAATAATTCGAGAGTACTTGGTTGTATGGAGAGGATTTCCTACAAAATATGTTACCTGGGAAGGGGAGAAGATCTTGCAACACTCTGATATGGAATTACTTGAGGAAAATAAATCTTGGGAAGGGAGTATTGTAATTTCTCCTTCCAATTAACTTTGATGGAGGATGAAAAAGGGGATTCAAGGAGGTTTTTTTGGTTTCACTAGGTAAAAAGAATGACAAATCTTAAAAGTGACATTAAATAAGATAAACAAATATATTTAATGGAATTGGAGGGAAAATAAAGTGAATATTGATTTGGTCAAAATGGGGTAAATATATAGAAGGTACAAATAAAGGATAAATAGAGGAGTAACCCTTCCCCTTGGCATTATGATTTGATATCTTATTGAGTTATCTTGTAGCCATTGTTTTTGTTGGGGTTTTGGGAAAACCATTCCACTATAGGTTTAATTTTGGTTGTCCAATATCCAACCTATATAGACAAGAGTAATATTCATCCAGAGTCCTCATTGGAGTTCACTTGGTGTTTGATTTCATATTGGAGGGAGTTGGGAACAATATCATCCTATGAAGGGTGTTTGAAGTGATTTTCAATAAGAGTATGAGCTTCAAATCCATAGGTGCTAGGAGGGTTTCATGCATATGTGAAAGGAGGAATCCCCATGGGTTGAGTATGGGTTGTACCACGAGGCCTCGCTAGATGCCCCACAGTGGTCCCGTGAGGACCTATATGAATTCAAGTTTTCAACCATCAATCAGACTGGTTTTGTGAGGTGCTCAGTAGGGGGTTGAATGTATATCGGTGCTTCTGGATCAGGACAGAGTAAGTCTTGGTGATTATTCGATCATTGGAAATAATAGGTTGGCATCATTCCAGGTTTTTCTTGTGTGTTTCTGTAGTAGATTATGTAGCTTCCTAGTATCCATTAGATTTATGTTCTCAGTAGTATTTTGCAGTTTTTATTACAACCATTATACAACTGATTTGGGATTTTTCCATCCATAATAGTATTCCATAATTATTTTCTTCAAGTTGAAAACACATTAACAGAAGAAGAAAAAAAAAAAATTGGGGCATAAATATACAAAATTCCCTCCTAGCCTAGTTGGGAACATCACACAATTATGGCTTCTAGGTTGGATGAGTAGTTGTGCAACTAAAAGTACTTCCTGATTCCAAGAAACCAAGATTTAACATAATCTTCCCTTTCTCTTTCATCATCAAAGGATGGTATCTTAAAGGATGGTGGATTAATATTCTTCAAATCTCCTTGCAAACAATCTAATTCATGTCTTCTTCTTTGGTTTCTAATGGGAGACACTTCTGGACTACTTATTTTGTCTTCATATGCATAAAATTTCCTTCCTGAGTAAGGAGGTGAGTGATGTCTATGATATCTACTAGAACTTCTTGAATTACCAATCCTTTTGTATTTATCTCTTATTTCATGATATTTGTCATGTTCCTCTTGCCTTGAGTCTGATCAATTATTTTCTTGTTTATACAATTGATTTATGATTTTCATCACTTGGAAATTTATTTGATTATGTTATCTCATCAACCTCTGATTGTATTATTTGTAACTCAACACTTCTTTTTTCAGTCTTCTCACAGTCTCTATTAATGTTTTGTGTTCCGCTCTACTCTTGTGCCCATTTGATCCATTCTCTCCATTACCAACATTGATATTTTGACCTTTGGCTTCCTTATCATAATTGAAGGCTCCCTCTCCTTCCTCCATGTCCCAAATATGCATTTTTTTTTCTTGAACTAATATGTTTATATACCCTAATTCTGCAAAATGTGAAAGAAACCATTTTTTTTAGAATTATGCATATCATAAAAATTTGTGAATTAATGCTATAGGTCATTTTTTTTCTCAACTCATAAAGAATTATATCACAATTTTCCAAATTGTAACAAGTCTAGATTATTCTCCTTTGGATCATATTTCCAATGAATTTTTAGGAAATGAGAAACACTTCCACACTAAATGTAGCAAAATAGAGGAAGAAATATTTAATCAAGAAAGTAAATGACAAATCAAGCACACATTACACATATTTTTTACCCTGGAAACCTAAATAGGAAAAACAACATTTATTGAGGATTTTTCTCTCTTGTTGTCTTATTCCTTTATAATAAAATATTACATTCCTAACCTTTGTCTACACCTAAGACACAATCAAAATCATACCTTCTCTCTTTACACAATAACTACCCTGCATCCAATTTGTCTTACATCTACATGACCAACAACCTCTAAAACAATTTTTCTAAAGAGTGTCTTTTACAAAATTACAACGGGCCTTATTTATAGGATTTACAGTAGTAAAAACCCTAACTAAAGGTTCCCAAAAATGCTTACAGATACTATCATATCAGTGGATACAAATCCCATTAATCTGAGGATTTTTCTACAGTCAACTCCAAGTTAGTCTACCACTTGATTACTAGATGACCTCCATTCGATGTTCATTTGGTTTCCATGTGCTCGCTTATAGACCTCTTGTATGTTGACCTCTTCTACTTGTTGTCAATTTATTTGACTTTGAATTTACTTGGTCAAACCACCTCGACCTTCAACTTTTGTTGTCAATCGATCAACCTCGACTAGACTTTGACTACAAATAATATAAAAACACAACATTCTCCCAATTATTGTCTTATTTTCTGAAACCAGGAGATTTATGGACTCTCATTCACAGAATTAGGGTAGCAATGCCCATTTAATCTCTACACCAAGATAAATTCACAAAACTCATAGACTTGGTCAAAGAGTATGTTATGTTTTCCAACATGTATACTTTCTCTAGTAGTACCTTTTTTCTTTCCACCATGTCTCTCAAGAAATGGTATTGTAAATCGATGTTCCTGTCTTGGAATGACAAGTTGTGTTCTTTTCCAGAAATATTTCTCTTTGACTATTGCAACTTATCTTCATATCTCTCTTCTCAAAATTGATTCCTCAACATATCCTTTGCATCAATACTTCTTCTTTTCTTCCATGAGTGGATGCCATGTATTCAACTTATGCTTTTGACAAGGCTACAATTTTCAGTTGCTTATTCATCCAGTTGATTTCTCCACTAAACATCTTGAACACATATGTATTGGTTGACCTTTATCTATCCATATCTCGAGTCCATTCGACGTCGAAAAAACCATGTACATTTAATTCATTGTCACCTCTAGGTTTTACTTGGTAGCATATAACATAGTCTTTTGTGACACAAAAATAACTGAATGCTCTCTTGATATTTTTCTAGTGCTCCTTTCCAAGTGTCAACATGTATCTACTCAATACTCCCACTGCATGGGAAATTTCAGGTCAAGTGTAGACCATTGCATACATTATACTACCAACAACACTTGCATAAGGATAAAATGCCATGTCCTATATTTCCTCCTATGTATTTGGACATTGTTAATAAGTTATCCTTGCACCCACAGGGAATGGCACCTTCGCAAGTTTTCAATCTTACATGTTGAAACATTTCAACACTATTTCAATACACTTCTTCTTGTTCAACTAGACATTTCTAGATAATCAATCCCTCTTGATATCCATTACCATAATGAAGTTCGTTGCACCAAGATCCTTCATGTATAACTTGGAGGATAGTTGCTTCTTCACCTCCTTTATTGAATTCATCTTGTTTCCAATCAACAACATGTCATCGACATACAATGCTACATGTATGAAACTCCTACCTTCTTCTTTGGAATATATGCAGTGATCAAATTTTCTTCTAAAAAATCCAAAACCAAGGATGTATGTGTCGAACTTTTGGTACCAAATCCTTGGTGATTTCTTTATAAAATAAATGGATCTTTTCAATTTGCAAACCAAATATTTCTTACTCCTTACTACAAATCTTTCGGGTTGTTTCATGTAGATTTATTCTTCAAGGTCCCCATGTAGGAAAGTTGTATTTATATCCATCTATTATATTTCTATATCAAATGTTGTAGCCAAAGAATTTAGTAATCTAATGGAAGTTAAAATTTCAAGATGGGAAAAAATATCACCGAAGTTGACTCCTGTGACTTGGCAATATCCTTTCACTACCAGTTAAGATTTGAATTTCTTGACTTGATCTGCGATGTTCATTTTCTTCTTGAATACCCACTTGCTACCAATGATGTTTCTTCCATTTAGTAATTTGACTAAATCGCATGTATCATTCTTATTCAATGATTTCATTTCTTCGACCATGGAAACCTTCCAAAGTTTTCCCTCTGATGAGTCAACTACCTCCCTGACCGACTTGGGATCTTTTCTAGTGTCAGTTAACAAAAATGGGAAATTAAAGTTGGGTGAACTATACATTTCAAATGATTTTATTACTCATTCCAACCTCCTTAGAACTAGGGTTGGTTGTTCAACCTCTTCATATGATTAATTTGACTCATATTAAACACCTTCTTCTTTCCTTAGTTCAAACCGCCCCTTCTTTGGATTATTCTCTATTTGAACCATTACTTCATACTCTTACTTCCTTCCAACTTCTATAAACACCACATATTGATTGTACACTATTTTCCTTGATGTGGGATCCCAGATCTTATATCCTTTCATTCCTTCTTTGTGTCAAATGAAAATACACTTGAATACCTTCTTGTCCAACTTGCTCCTCTTTTCCTTGGGAACATGCACAACTACATCAAAACCAAATACTCTGAGATGTGAAACCATAATATTCTTACTGAGCCATACCTCATGTGGATTTATATATACTAGCGTCGATGAAGGAGACATATTAACCAAATATGTTTTAGTGTCGATTGCTTCTACCCATAATTCTTGTGTGAGCCCAACACCATTGAGCATGTTCCTTTCCTTGTCCATCAATGTTTTTTTCATTCTCTCAGCAACTCCATTTTGTTGTGGGGTATGTTGTGTGGTATTTTATATTTCTATACCACTTTCTTGCAAAAACGATCAAATTCCTTTCCATAGAACTCACCATCATTGTCAATTATCAACACCTTAATCTTCTTATCTATCTGGTTTTATACAAGAGATTTAAATTCTTTGAATTTCTTGAAAACCTCTAATTTCTTCCTCATGAAATATATCCATGTCTTCCTAGAAAACTAATCTATGAAGGACAAATAATACAGGGATCCACCAAGTGAAGGTGTTGAAATTGGGCCAAACATATCACTATGAACCAATTTTAGAATCCCCTTTTCCCTTGTCACTCCATATGGGAATCTCACCCAACTTTGTTTTCCATATATACGATGTTCACAAAAATCGACTTCTAAATTACATGCAAGAAAACATTCGACCATGCCTTTGTTGTGCATAGCTCAAAGTCATTTTTCTCTAATATGTCCCATCCTCTCGTGCCATAGCATGGTTGGGTAAGTTTGACGAGTAATTGTTGAGTCGGGTTGAATCAAATTATCTCGATTCGAATCGAGTTAACTTCAGTAAAAATGATGTTCTTGCATCCATTCAAGTCAACATACCCTAATAAATTGTATAGGGTTCCAATCCAAAATCATTTCATTAATACCATCACACGTTTGACCATTTTGTGTGTATCCTTCTGAAATAGAGTGTGCACCCTAGCATGACTCATCTTGCTAATAGATATCAAGTTTCTTTCCAAACCCATAATGTGTAGCACACCTAGAATGGTTCTACTTCTCCCATCTTACAGTTTCAGTCAAAATATTCATTTTCCGACAATTTTGAGTGTCGAGTCATCCCCCAAGAACACATCTCCTCCTTCATATTTTTCATATTCATAGAACCATTTTGTATGTGGTTTCATATTATAGGATTATCCTAAGTTGATCAACCAAACATCTTGATTTGACTATGTACTAGTCTATGTCAGGTACAGATCACCTCCCTTATCTGGAGTTGTATTTCTCTCAATCGAATTATTCTCATCAGATCATGTACTAGCTTTTGTTTCCTTCTGCTTACAGTCCCTTTTGAAATGTGCAACATACTTAGATCTACTCTTCGACTTAGATTTTATATTGGAGAATTTTCCTTTTTCTCTATCATCTGGTCAACATCTTACCCCTAATTTATCTTTGGTTGATCCTTCCATGTTCTTCCTTCTCATTTCTTCTAAAAGTAGATATGCAACCACATATTCTAGTGCTAATGTGGTTTAATTAATCCCTATAGCCATGATTGAGCTATCTTAGGAGTCTGACAAAGAACATAATAAGATAACATATTTCTCCTCCTTAGTGATTTTAATAACCACAACATATAACTGACTTATTATAGTATTAAACACATTTAAATGCCCAGTCACCAAAATTCACTCTCTCATCCTCATAAGATACAATTTATTTCTAAGGAACAACTTATTTAACATGGATTTTTAATGGTACAAGATCCCCAACTTGTCCCACAGTTTCTTGGTCAAATCTTCACTTGAGACATTCAGTAGTACCAAATATGAAAGACAAACTCAAATTGTAATCCTTTCTATTCTCTCAAGTTTCTTTCATTCTTACCTTAGCATACCATGGAATGGTACCTGGACAAATTGTTTCGCATTGTTCTCAATATACAAGGATATCTTCAATTTTAATCTTCCAAAGCTCAAAATTATGGCTATTGAATTTTTTTATCTTTATTGTCGAGCTACTTGTCATTCTTTAAGCACACTTTATAAGGATTCCTGACTTACGACTCTTACTAAACCTAGGGTTTAGCTCAAATCCATGTTTTTTAAACCAAGGTCTGATACCACGTGTTATGAAATGAGTAACACTTCCACACTAAACCTAGTAGAAGAGAGGAAGAAAGATTTAATCAAGCAAGTAATTGGCAAAGGAAACACACAGTACAAAGAGATTTTACCTTGGAAACTCAAATGGGAAAACCAACATTCCTTGATAATTGTGTTCTCTTATTTTCATATTCCTTTATAATAAAAGGTTACATGCCTAACATTGGTCCGCACCTAAGACAAAATAGACATCATACCTTTTTTATTTACACAAGAACAACCCTGTAGCCAATTCATCTTACATCGACATGAACAACAACCTCTAAAATAAATTTTCTAAATATTATCTCTTAAAACATTAAAACAAAAAATATTTATATTCTTTATAGTAGGAAAAAACCTAAAGAAAGGCACCCAAAAAATGGTTACAAATCCTCGCAGATCATTGGCTATAAAGCTCGTGAATATCATGATTCTATTGCAGTTGACTCTAAGTCAGTTTTCTAGATGATTTCCAGTCGATATCCATTCAGTATTCATTTGGTTTCCATGCACCCTCATGTGTAACTCTTCTCGGTTGACCTCTTCGACTTTGACTTTACTGGGTCGAACCACCTCGACCTTCGAATTTCATTGTCAATCAATACACATCGACTAGAATTTCACTGCAATGAATATAAAAAAGAAACACGAATCTACTCATTCCCCAATCTGATCTCTGAGATGAATGTTATGGTTTCCTGAAAAAGCCACTTTCACCCCATTTATGTAATTTCTCCACTGGTGCATTTTTTATTGAAAAACCAACTTCTGTCAATTGCAGAAAAAAATATGTCATGAACTAGAGAAACTTTTGTATTATACATAGATAATAATAATGACCATGAATTCATATCAACTCTCATATTTTAAATATGATACACCAGTAGAAAATTACAACAATATGGAATTTTCTACTTTGTCCTTTTTCATCCCTTTTTCCAAACTTGAGTTTTTAGCAAAACTGGTTATCTCATAATCTATGCACTTATGGAAAAACTTCATTGAACCAAAGTTATTTTTCTTTATGAGTATGTAAAATCTTGAGTAAATATAATTTTCCAATTTTGTGATCTAGGGTCACCTTTTATGCTGTGAAAATCTCGAAAATCCCCTAAAAGTGGACCAAAATAGTCGATTTTGGCCTATTTCAGTATCCCATAGGATTTATTTAGTTCCTTCATGGTTTATTCCCATATATTCTTTTTGGACTCTCCCTAAGAGTTTCATATTAATCTGGACCTCTGACAATGATCTGGACCCAGATCATTAAAAACCACTATTTTGAAATTTATGACAAATCCAACCAGAATTGGACAAGGGGCTTGTATCGCACTTTTGTAGATCTCCTCTCCATAGAAAAAAAACCCATAAGTTTCATCTCAATATGACCTAGTTTTCTCCATTTATGGAAAAAATACAAAAATGGCTCCCAACATTGTTTTTTGTTTTTTGAAATTGTTATACAATTTTTCCTAAATGCAATCTACACCATCGATCTCAAGTCAGAAGCAATATGGACCATTGATTTTAACTCCATTAGCCATCGATGACCAAATTTATCCTTTGGAACACACAAAATTTTCCTCCAACTACCGAACCCACCGTCGACTATCATCACAACTTCCTAATGACTTATGTGCATACAACTTCAAACTAGTCGACCTCGCCATCAACCGTTGATCATTGATTATCTTCATTAGAGAATGAAACTCCCTACCAATTTTTTCAATTCCTGACCATCGAAAATCGAAAATCCCTGGTGACTGTAAAAAAACCTTCCTCAATTTGGTCGACCAAGTCGTCGATTATCGACCATCTCTGTTGGGCAACATGGAAATAATGTTGACATACCATGACACATATATTCTACATGGAATGATGTGTCATCTTTAGGAATCAACTGGACCGACATGGAATGACACATGGATGTTCATGACACATGGATGTTGAGATGGAATGACATGTGAATGTTGATGTGGTATGACACGTCATCACCTTCTTTTCTCCATCGACCATTTGTGGTTAGATATTTCCTTTGTGCGAATGAAAACTTCACCCAAAATTGTCGATCCCTAATCCATTGGTCATCGTCGATCAAATATTTATTTTGGCAAAATAAAAAATTCTCCTAAATTCACCAATCCCTAATCCATTGGCCACCAGATATTTCCTTTGGTCGAATTAAAACTTTTCCCAATTTCACTAGTCCCTAATCCATCGGCCATCGATGATCGTAGATGTCATTTGACCAAAATTCAACACTTATCCAAAATTATCGATCCCTGATCCATTGGCCATCGACGATCTCATATAGTGATTTTCAACACTTAGACAATTTTGGCCAAAACCTAGGTAAATCTGGGTCGTTGATCTCCCAGCCAAGATGATCCAGATTTTTTCTTTTCTCTAACTTCTCAAATGGCCAAAAAAAAATACAGACTGTCGATATTCCTCATTTTCCAAATCTATGAAATGAATCTCGGTCATTAATATCATAACTTTGTGAAACTTCAAAACTTTATCAATTTTTTAAAAACTTTCAAGGATGAATTTGGTCATTGATCTCAAGATTGAACACAATCTTGGTTACCGATTCATCAAACTCTTCCCACCTTTATAGTGGCCAAAAAATATGAATTTTCGATCTTGCAGGTCGAATCTAACTCTGCAACTCTATAGATCAACTCCATTAAACTTCTCAGACAATTCAAAATTATCTAAAACTCAAATATGCCCATGAATTATGGGATTTTCCTCTCTAATCCTTCCGATTTTTTTCCCATACTCATACTGACTGAAATCTATGATAGTTAATCTTCCTTATTCGCATTTGTTTCGACCCATAACATTATGTTGTTTCAATATCGCTCTAATACCAATCTGTAATGTACCCAACCACCCACAGGATGGTCATGCTCCATATAGTTAATAAAGAAGCATGAAAGACTCACGTGCAATCATCAATATTCATATTACGACATAAAATAAATGAATATTGTTCCATGCATAACAATAACCAAAATGAATGCATATTATAAATATGAATTTGAGAGACAATAATTAATACACATTGGAAATAAATATACAAGCAAAGGAAACCATGACAGAGAGCAATTATCTTAAAAAAATTCAATCACCAACTGGTTGGAGAATGAGGATGTTCCACCCAACCGTAGACATTGTTGTTCCAAGTCTCAAAAACAATTTTACCCTCGAGCTAGGGCTATGAATCCACAAGGATGAGTACTAGGATGACGCTCTCACAAGTTTCTCAACACACAACAATCCAAAGTACACCAACTCTCTTCTCTCCATCTTGCACCACCCAAAGACAATGAATCCTCTTCACTGCCATGCAGTCCCTCAGGTTGTCCACTTATTTCCAGGGCTCTAGTGCATTTGTTTAAGAATATCCATGATGGGACTCTCAGGATTCACAACTGTGAAAAAAACTTAACACATGCCAATGCATCTCATACATGTAGGCATTCATTCATGGATGGAATACACTAGTAGTCACTATATCCAACCAAAAATGGATCCTCTCTTGGCCATTCGTTTTCCTTCCCAACCCAAGATCAAGAATGAATGAGGAAGAATAAATGAGTGAAAGAATGAATGGACAGTGAACGGAATGAATAGTTTGCACCCCCAAACAACCCAAAGATGGGTTTGTATATTTACTTCAAAATAAAGAACCACATGGCCTTCCCCAAGAATCTCATGTAACCACTTCTTTCAATTAAAAAAATTATGCATAGATAAAATATAATTAAAAGGCTTATCCCCTTAATCCCCCCTCTCTCATGGAATCATATCCCCCTATAAATCTTTTCCTTGTCCCTCTAGTAGCCAACGATATATTTTATTATTAATAATGATCACAGCATTACATTTCGTAGGCACTCTAACCTCTTTGAATTTTTTACGCACTCCAACTATTTATAGAATAACAAAATAAATTATTTAATTTGGGGTCTCAAAACCAAGGTATTACAGTAGCATACCCAAGGTCCTACTTGAGCCACACCACACAAAAGAAATTTCTTTGATACCATCGTTAACTCTGCCCAACATGGATCTATAACACTTTTGTACATATTTCCCTAGATAAATTACAATTATGCATCCTAGAAAGAAAACTATTCCACGCATAGCTCATGTACAATCATAAATGAACACGACAAGAATGCATAAATCTAATGCGAAGATAATTCAATTAGACTCATTAGAAAACAATCACATTACTCAATAAATTAAGAATTCAAAGACATGGGACTTATGTTTGGAAAAGGAACCAACAAACTACACACCTTTGATCTTCCTCTTGGCTATTAACATTGTTGTTCATGACTTTCAATAACATGTCACTCCCGAGCTATGGATATGACTCCACTAGGGAAAATGAACTCTCAACCATCCCAACTAATGTATAACAACACACAACTCAAGACAAGAGAAATGGAACCAACTCCTATAGAATTTCCACCTCACAACCTCTCATTCCCCTTAGCATGTCCCACCCAAGGACGTGTACCCCCTCACTGCTCAATAGTCCTTTAGTTGTATCGCTTACCTTCTATGGATTCAAAAACAAGGCATCTAGGAAGTTTTAGAGCTCTATGGCACTTGGAAAACAGAACTACTCTCAAGGTGTTTAGAGGAAACCAAAATGATAGCACATGGGGAAAAATATCCCAACAGTTCTCCCACTCAAGGGGAAATGCACCAAAAACCTGACAACCTGCTTCTTCACACCTAAAACACCAAGGATTTACTAGTTTACAACCAAAACAACTTTTAGCTCTAGTATTTTCTCCAATTCATCTCATCAAGAGGGAATGCATTCCCCTCTTTGAGACCAACATTAGTATGAATGAATGACCAATACTCCCCTAATACATTAAACCTAATGCTTAAGTATGTATGTGTTATCACCGAAATTTCGTCTACACATGGCGACAAGAACTCTGCATCGTCAAAACAGCAATGAAGTCATTCATGGCACTGAATTAATTTCACAGCATTCCAGAAGGGTCAAAAACTATACAAAGTAACCAAAAATTGAAGGGCACTTTACAGCAGTTCAGTGCGTGTGCACATGTGCAGGACAAAAACGTACCATGCGTGCATGCGCACACGACACGCGACTATCAACGAAATAACCCGCTCACCTGCTAAACGACGCATTTATTTCATAGGTCGACCTTCGAACCACTTATGGACCGGCTTCCAATCTGATTTGACTCCCAAATCCGAGCCGAATCCATAGGGTAGGCGGTTTAATGACCTAATGAAGCCCTAAAGAGCCCCTTTTCACACTTTGAAGAGGTTACATAATCGCCCAGTGATCTGCTATAAAAAGCCGTGAAGAACCATTGTTTTCGCAAGGAATTTCAAGTATTGTTATGCTGCTGAGATTGTCAAGGGCTCATTCTTTGACGATAACACATCGACAACATTTCTTTTTGCTGGGAGTTCTTTCACCATCATTCTCAGTTCTCTGCATTGTAAGGGAAGCAATTTTGTGAGGGCCTCAAGAGCCTTCCTTTGGGGGAAGAAAGAACCATTGTTCTCTTCCTTCATCGTGCTCTGATTTCATCAATAGACCAACTCAAAACCATTGGTGATATCGGTGTCTTTTTTCTGTTTATTGTTTCCATTTCATATGCTCACAGTTTTAGTTTATTGTTATTTAATTCTTGTTTGTAGTTTGTTTTGTTTCCTCTAACCCTTCCTTCCACAGCTGTCATGTTCTGCAAGACCTAACAGGGCATGTAAGCACCCTCGATTTTCTCACCTGGTGATGAATTGGGTGCGAACAGACTGGCGACTCCACTGGGGAGTAGGTATTAATTCCTCCCTCATTTGGGTTCATTTTGCTTTCCTTTTGGTTTTATTAACTTGCAGGGACACAAACCGGCCTCCACCGACCTACTAACCAGTCAATTCGCAGGAGAATTGAGAGAAATCCATCCGGATTTTCTTTCCCGGTAACTTGCCACAGGCGCATGGGTTTTCCACCCCACAGACGCACATCTTGCGTGCATGCGCCTGTGCAACGTTCTCTCTCTGCGCGCATGCACTTTAGTCATCAATACGGCCAGCGCGCATGCGCCACATGCGCCTCTGTCTACACTGGAGGCCGCACATTTGAACTAAATTTCACATTGTAAGGTTTTTTGGATGTGGGGAAAGTCATTTTCCTTCTCAAGAATGATGTTATGCATGCTCTAAATACTGCACCACTTAGACCCCTCAACTTATAAAGGGGATAGTCAAACAAACATAAGCACTTAGGTGGATAAAAATAATTTTCCCTTATTTACTTTCTGCCACATGGATGGCTTGCTTTGATTTATAATCTAAGGAACACATCAATTTTTAATAACATCTAAATCACATTCGGGACTCGAAGTTGGAGTAGCAATCCTTGAGTATGCTCTTCTCTCGCACAATCAAGTGATATTGAGAATCAGAAAGAGATTGTGAAAACAATCTCACCTCCCTTAACAAAATTTCAAAACTTTTAGGAGAGGACAACGGCCCTTTCGGGACCCCTCTTACTTTCATTTTTTAAACACATTCTTGTAACGGGCCCATACATGCCCACATGTCAACAAAGCTAGAATAGTGTTTGAATTTCTGCTTTCTTAGATCAAAAAACTAGGAGAGTTTAAAAGTTTGTAACGGGCCCACACATGCCCACATGTTC